>LPNX010071300.1:194788-212641 GCA_001517045.1 Pseudotsuga menziesii | reverse complement strand
CACCCACTAGCTTAATTAGTTGGCATCCACTTGCACCTTAAAGTCAATGCATGCCATCCATATCCTAGGAATGATTTATTTCTGATTCTGGGTTCATATATAATTAGTATACAGGACCTTATAGCAGATTCTATTTTTTTCTGCTTTTTCTGCTTTTTCTGCTTTTTCCTGCTTTTCTATGGATAAGATAAAAGCTAGTCAACTAGGAAACTGGGATCTTTTGTTTCCAACCCATCCTCCATTAGTTTTTCTCCATTTTCTAGGATTAGCATGTTATTTCCATATCCTTGACAACTCACTCATGCTTTTGCCAACTCGTGAGGTCCTTGATAGATTTAGCAAGTGCTTTATCCACCTATGGGGGTTTGCTATATTTTGGTAAGTCAGCCTTTTTGACCTTTATGAGTTGTTTCCATACAATTCGACTTCCCCATGAGGGATGTACTATTTATGTACTCTATTATTCATAATTATTCAATGGAAGGATACACACCAATATTCATCTCTTCATTCATGTGATTCAGTCTCTTTTCTTCTCTTTATTTTTCCTGTGTATGCTTGTGAGAATTCTTAGTAGCAAGACCTATTTCCTGTGCTTCTTCTTAGCATCATTGTACATAGCATTGATCTATTATTTCTATAGAATACCTGTATACCATCATTCCAGATGCTCCACGTGCGAGCACTTCCTACTGTGATGCGTCGGGGGCATCCCATGCTGCAGATGGCATTATAGGCTCTGGCTCCCATCACTCACAACACCATGCGGTGCCTCCTATGATGCCACCACACCCAAGCAACACCCCTAGTGTTGCCTACCCAAATCAATCTCTCGAGTACTCAAGGATGATGTCTCATTCCGGAGCCACAACCTCCTATGCACAACCCGCGCCACAATAACATGCCTATGCACCAACTTGGCCGGCACAATAGTATTTGGGACAAATGCCTAGATTTATAGCCCCCCCAGCTCACCCAGTCTACTATGTACCACTTGTGCAAGCCTCTCCAACCCCCTCCCTAGCTCCTCCAGCACCTTTCAGACAAGTGTTTTCTCAGTAGAATCGTCCCAACCAACCTGCCCCCAACAACCAACAGGGACAAGGTAGAAATAACCGAGCTAGGAATCAAGGTAAAAACCAACCGCAAGGAGGCGACCAACAACCAAATCCTCCCAACAACACCAAAGAAAACTGTCCAGCTTCAAATTCCCAACAACCCAACCCACCTAAATGAAATGCTCCATTACAGGTAAATCAGCCATGCAAACTATGCGACATCTATGGGAACTATACGCATGAGTTCCCCTTCATGGGTCGCGCCAAGCAGATTCTTTAAAACAAAGATCAGCGCGGTACCAATGTGGCAGCCCAAACATAACCGAAACTAGCACCACCAGGCCCTCCACCCATGGTGCTCGAGAACCTGTTACAACTCCAAGGGTTGGTAGAAACCGCACTCATGCCCCCACCTGCCCCCACAGCCCCTGCTGCGGCCCTGCCTACAGAGATAGGGGTTCATCACATGCTAGCCATGAGTGTTAGGATATTTAGACACTTAGGAGTTAGTTAAGATGAAATTGTGTAATATATCTGTTAGGTAAAGTGTATTTCTTTAGTATGCATTAAGATGTATTCGTAAATATTCTAATCCAATGGTCACGATATGTTCTAGACATAAAGTGATCTGACGGTTCAACTTCTCTTAGATCATACCTACCATTGATCCATGGCTTAACACCCGATTGGTCCATGATCTCTATTTAAAGAGTATGGAGGTTCCTTCACTAATTGATCAATTATGAGAAGCTCATGTAACTTTCTTTCTTTTGCATAATAAATTGCTTCAAGTAGCTATTTGGTTGGGGCTATGGACTGTTTCCCTCTTGAGGCTTTTAACCACGTGACAAACATCGATGTATTGATCTATGATTCATTTGTGTGAAGTGGTTTCTCTAGGTGTTCGATCTTTTGGGAGTACCCTGTACACCCAAACATGGTATCAGAGCATTTATGAAGAGTTTCTTTCGGTTTTGATCAAGATCTGGAACCGGTGTTGCCGAAATTTTGAAAGGGTTTCTGGTTCTAAAGTTTCTATCCATTTTTGGGCTATGGGAGTTGTTCCATTGTGTCCTGAGCGTCATTTTCATTGGGAAATATTTTTCGTTTCATCAAAAACCATTTCTGTTTGATCCAGAAACACACAGTTCCGCAAATCTGAAGGTATAATGTTACAGTGACGTATTTATTTTATTTAAAAATCTCTCATATTTTATCAGTTTTATTATTAGATATTTATTGTTTTACTCTAGGACTTTTGTCTTCCCTTCCTGCGTATGCTCTTTGCCATGCACCTTGCATGATCGCGGAAAGTCAGAAATAGTAAGGGAATTTTTTTTTTCTTGTATTCTCGGCTATGTATGATCTTTGCCATGCACCTTGTGCGACCGTGGAAAATCATAAACAACGAGAAAACTTGAAAACGTAGACTTTTCAAGTAAGCTAACCAAGATCTAACCCCATTGTGCGGAAAAGTTTTTTTTTGTTTTTTGATTTTCGGTTTTTTTTGTGATTTGCAAGAAAAAAAGGCAAGCACGAAGCCCGAGAGAGAAGAGTAAAAAAGAAAAAAGAAAAAAACCTTCCTCTTTCCATTCTTTTATGCACCTTTTAAACTTAGCTCACTTGGTTCAAAGTTGCTTTATTCCTTCATTGCGCCGATAGGTACTCTACAACCTAGTATGGGGGAGATCTTGTAATGTGATGTAACGTTAGTAATGTTTGTAACATGTCAGCAAAAAATAATAGTGATAGTTAATATTATGGGAGAGATCTTGTAACGTGATTGCACCGAGAGGCCCTGTTGTAATCTCACAGATCACCTAAGGTTACCAATAATACATACCAAATCATACATATATAACAGAGACAAGAGATAAGAACAAGTAGAGGAAATAACAGATTATATTAACATGAGTGGGTCCATGCAATACAAAGAACTGAATCGAGTTCTCATCTGGCTCAACAGCCCAATATATATGATTTACAAACAGTTACAAAATAACTACCTATCAGTTCGGTGAACCGACACGACCTTAGGTGGCCGACCTAATCTCTAGTTTAGTCGGCTGATCGACTAAGTTGGCTATTGTTCAAGTCGACATGCTGACTTGCTCCTCTAACATCTTCCTCATGAACAAAACATTTCTTTGTCCCAAAGAAACAGGGAGGTACCAAAAAAATGCCTGTCTAAGTAGTCGTTTGTTTCATGGTTGTCCTTCATGGGCCGTGACATCTAATTGTTGGTCTTTTCTACATGCAGACTTTGACAATTGCTGGGGCCATCACGGCTAAGTGATGTTGGAAATTTTTCCAACTCTATAGTATTTTCTGAATGTCTATGGTGAGTGTAGTCAGATTTGATAGGATCAACTCTTGTCTCTGTAGTCCCGGCAACGGAACCAATGTTGTAATCTCACAGATCACTTAAGGTTACCAATAATACATACCAAAACACAAGAGATAAGAACAAGTAGAGGAAATAACATATTATATTAACATGGGTGGGTCCATACAATACATAGAACTGAACCGAGTTCTCAGCTGGCTCAAGAGCCTAATATATATTATTTACAAACAGTTACAAAATAACTACCTATCAGTTCGGTGAACCGACACGACCTTAGGTGGTCGACCTAATCTCTAGTTTAGTCGGCCGACCGACTTAGTCGGCTGATCAACTAAGTCGGCTATTGTTCAAGTTGACATGCTGAATTGCTCCTCTAACAGGCCCTATATAGCCCAGTATGGGGGATTTGTGTATGTAACGTTTGTCCATATTATGTCGGCCAAAAATAATATTGGGGAGTATGAACGAGATGTTGTAACAAATTGTTATATCGGCTATTAATAAAATAAAAAGACCTGTATTTTTATTCAATAGCTATATAAACACCATAAAAATTAATAAAATCCACAAACCTAGCCATTCACCAAGTGCCACTATTAATTGCAAAATGTTTCATGAATTTTAATTACAAAACCATGCCTGAGTTTTAAGGCTGAGTGTTTTTTTGCCAAATCCACCATCTCGCTAGGTGTCTGCAAATATTCTCTCTCAAGGCCTTATCATGTAATTATTTTCAACTTATTCATTATTTTGCAACGTATGAAATGAATATTTTTCTTTTTTATTTACCATATTGAATGTATATGTGCCAGGAACCTTCGTTCTCTAAACATGTTGGGAGACTTATTGAGGAAGTAATAGAGAGAATCATTAATTCAGTTTCAATAGAAGATCGAGAATTAATCACTTCCCTCAATGATCTCATTCAATTCCTTAGGATGGTCGACAACGTTGAATGTTTGGGATCGATAGGCATTTAAAAAATGCGATAAAATCAAAGCTGGATTATGTTATGTTTGCAGGTCTCTCACATTACCCTTTTATGTTTACAGGCCTGTCACCGTGCCTGTTCTTCTTCTTCCATTGAAACAGAAGGAGATGAGATGAGAAGCATCTTTAATTTATTTTAGGCTTCCCTCATTGCCTTTAAAAATGAGAAAGTAATGGAAGACGCTCAAATCTTTGCCACAATATATATAAAGGAATCCATACAAACTATTTCGGTTTCCAGTCTTTCACTACCGGTGAGGCAGGCAGAACCCTCAAAACAAATCCGTTCGAATTTTGGTAACAGAGTTCTCACTGATCTAAAATCCTAAAATTTCTCATGAAATTTTCATTTTAAAAAATAGCAAAGCTAATACAACATATACAACTCTGCGATGTTAAAGAACATTTGTTTCCTGCAACATCATTTGTTTATAGCTTCAATATTTTTTTCCCGCGACATCATTTGTTTATAGTTTCAATATTGTGTTTGCATATAGAATACCTAATGGAGTATGGTAGGTGCACAAATCTGCCGCGATTGGAAGAAAGGAATTACTTTGATTTATTTGGACATGGCATTATATTTAACTAGTAGGCAAGTTATTTCATTTCTGGGTATCTTAAATTTTATGTAAAGTAGAGTAAATTATTTTAATTGTATATAGATTTATTTTGAGGATAAAATATTTTATTTTCATTCAAGTCTATATAAAATGGAAGAGTTTATTTGTTGAAATATTGTAACTTCAAAGAATATTCTATATGTATCTTTTTGTGGTCCCTGATGGTCCTACCAGGAGAACCACTTGTATTAGCTTGTACCCCGATGTTTCTAATCGGAAGAACTAATAAGAGTCATGAGTTTGTCCCCTCTAATTGTAAAGTTGGGTCATTAGCACCCCAGTGTGGTTACTTGAGCCTACATGTGTAACTCGAGCCTACATGATTAACTCGATCCTACATGTCGGATGAGTTAATTGAAGTGAACGGATGAATATAAATAGAGGTGTAGCTCTCCTCATTTCAAAACACACACACTCACTTTTGTAGTGCATTAGTGGAGAAGAGAAGAGTAGCAGGAGGAGGAGGAGGATCAGGCTTTGATCTCCTTGTTGGTTTTATTTTTTACCTTTTTGGGGCATCTATATTGAGGAAGCTTTTGCTGGGTTTTTCCCTTTAGGGTTTTTCCAGGATAAATCTGTGTTGTTCTTGTGATACTGTTTCTTTTAGTGATCCTGTTTATATGCTTTTGTTATGAAAATGAAATGAAATACTGATGTTCTAGCTTAGCATATGAAAATTTAACATGGTATCAGAGCTAACCTGAACAGGACAGTCTTCACAAGGAGAAATAGCCCTCTCTCTCTCCCCGGAAGAAATTAGGGTTTCAGGAAAATTTTCAAGTTTTGGAAAATTGTTTGCATGGAAATTTGTGCCCTCCCAGAGTGCATTTTGAGCCTGGAATCAAGGTTTTTGGATGTGTGAGTCTCCAGAAAAGTCAAACCCTAGTTTGACAGCTACACCAGAAAACTGCTGAACCAGAAAGGTGCAGAATCTGAATCTTGCAAGTCTGATTTGAAAGGTGAAGAGTTGAATTCTCCATAATCCAAGTACACCAGTCAAATCACCTCTCTCAAGCGCATCTTCTGGTAAGGTAAATTTCTCATTCCACAAAATTTCATTTTTTTGTGATTTTCTATCAAAATGACCCCAAGCACTAAGCTTGAGGACAAGCTAGAAGGCATAGAGAATTTCCGAGCATGGAAATACAGGATTGGTCTCATTCTCCAAGAGAATGATCTTGACACATATATCAAAGAAGAAGTTCCAAAACCAGAAGAAGTTGAAGCCAAGGAGAAGCACAGGAAAGACATGATTAGGGCACAAAGGATTATTGCTGATTCCATCAAGGATCACTTGATCCCTCAAGTGTCATCTAAGAAGACTCCAAAGGAAATGTTTGATGCATTATCCAGAATGTTTGAAGGAAGAAACATTAACAGAAAGATGAATCTAAAAGCTCAACTGAAGAGTATCAAGATGAGCCATGGAGAATCCATTCAAGATTACTTCTCAAGGGTTTCTCAGATCAAAGAACAACTAGAAGCTATTGAAGACAAACTTGATGAAGATGAACTAGTCATTACTCCTCTCAATGGTCTCACTATATCATGGGAATCATTCATTCAAAAAGTTGTTGAATCCTAAATTGACCAAAGAAAGAGTGACAGTAATAGATGATTCTTCGTCTGAAGAAAAATTGAATGATGATAAAGATGACAGTAAGGGTAAAAATCCAATTGAATCAAAAAGGGAGTCTGTCATGAATGATACTAAAATATCTGATATATTTCTGGAGGTTCAAAGTCAGATGTTGCAGGAGCAACAACAAAGTGAAGTAAAGAGTTCTTACTCAGAAAAGAAGGTGATGGTTGAAGAAAAAGTTCCATGCAAAGTTGAGAGTGAAGAACACCTAGGTTTTCCTGGAACATCCACAGAATTAATGGAAGAAGATGAGGAAATTTATAGGATATTGAACATCCCATGGCCACCAAATGAGATGCAAACAATAGCAAGAGACAAAAGTATTGATTCAAAAAAGAAAATATTCAAAGAAGTATAAAGCAATATAGGTACTAGATTGAGTATATGCAGGAAGCAAATGATGGGCTGGTTACAGCAAACAGGAAGCTTAGGGGAGATTTGGAGGAAGTAAACAGCCATTATTAGGAGTTGATCACAGTTTCAAGAGAAGCATTGAAAAGGAAAAGGAAAATATAAAGTCAATTCACAATGTTAAAGCAAACCATCCAGGACCTGCAACAGCATAATGAAGAGCTAATAGGGAAGATTGCCGATATGGAGACAGATCAATTAAAGGCAAGAAGAAAAGCTCAAGCCTTGGAAGGAATAGCTTTATTGGCTGAGGTAGCTAAAGATTTGTGAAAGTTAGTCAAGAAAGTTAGTTTTTAGTTGAGTTTTAAAGTTATGTTATTTTTTTGTAAAAAGGTTTTATTGAACTATTCGATAGGTAGCCTTAAAAGCAATTATAATTCAGTTATCTAACTCATTTTGAAAGCAAGATAAATGTAAGTCTCAAAGAAGACAAATGTAGGATTTTTTGCTGACAAGGGGAGGTCATCAAACTTGTTTATGAGCTAAGTAAAGACTCTTATGTGTATTTTGAAGACTGAATTATGAAATATATGCTCTATATGCCCTTCAGTTTATTCTCTGGTTTCATTTATTACTTGTTTGAGTTGCTCAGCTGATAAATTCATTACTTGTTTAATGTTTTTATGCTTGGAATGCTTGCCATCTGTGGGTGAAATTCAGTATTGTGTTTTCTGTTGGATTATGGTTTATATGTTATGCATCTCAGCTATTCAATGCTCATGATTTAGTGTTTACTTTGGTTTTATGAATGTATGCCCTCTTGTCTTCAAACTGCTCAACCAAAAAAACTTGAAAACCCTAAAAACCCTATTTTATTTTATTGAGATTATTGAGATTGTGTTGGCTTGTTCTCTTGTAGTCTGGGAACAATTTCTAGCACTAACATCTTTGGCGCCGCTACTAGGGA
The DNA here is from genome assembly GCA_001517045.1 of Pseudotsuga menziesii. NCBI lineage: Eukaryota > Viridiplantae > Streptophyta > Pinopsida > Pinales > Pinaceae > Pseudotsuga > Pseudotsuga menziesii. Next base: position 204,663 of record LPNX010071300.1, on the reverse strand, counting down.
ATGAAGTTGAAAACCTAATTTTCCCTGGGATACTTATCATTTCACTGGTTGTAAGAGGTGAACTTAAACCAACAAATCTTAAAGACTACTTTTCACCAGTATTTCACAGTGGCGACTAAGGGAGTTGGAACAAGAAACAGACCTAGTTCACCTTTACAGCTGGGTGTTTCAGACCCAGAACAGATTTTGAAAAAACAGCTAGGAAAATTAAAAGGTCTCAGTCATCCCCAACTTTATGTAGCCCTAATTAATTTGACCTACTGTCACCCTTTCCACTCTCCTATCTTGACAAATCGATTAGCGACTCCACTAGTTCAAGATGCAGAGGCCGAAGACCATGGAAGCCATTCTAGCTCGAAGGTTTGCACCTTTTAATTTTTCCGATGTACCAGGTTTTCCAAATCTAGTACCTATTATGGATGTTTGGGGAGATTGTCTTCCACGGTTTAGAGAAAGCAACGAGGATAATCCTTCAGATCACCTCATCAGATTTCATCAATGTATGGTCCAGCTAAATATACAGCATGAAGATGTGCTCATGAATATGTTCATGTATTCACTCAAGCAAGATGCCCGAGAATGGTATTTTTCCCTTCCTTCTACTAGCATTTCCTCACTGAAATAATTCCACACATGTTTTCAGAAACATTGTAAGTATGTGTTCTCAACTGAATTCTTTTTTAAAGATTGTTGTGAGCAAGCTGATTTTTATAATACAATTTCTGATTCAAAAAATCATAATGATAAGTATAGTCAAGGATTGAAAACATATCATGAAGAAGTTGTAGTTTCAGAATTTGTTGAAGATGAAGAGGTAACATTGTTGTCAAGGAAGAATTCCATGATCGTTACGATAATCAAGTTGTTGTTTTAGGTCATGTTGAAAATTATTCAAGTGATGAGATCAGCAGAGATAGTTTGGAATATTCTCATAATGATTTCAACAGTCTTAATAATCATTTGAATGCTAATCATGTTGAAGATCAATCTCTTGTTCAACAGACTATTGGAAAGCATTGGTGTGTTAAAGATCGGCTTTGTATTGAAGAAAAATACGAACCTTCGGCATCATCATTCAAAATTTCCCAAAATGCTCCTCATTATGATGAAGAGATTAGGGTTTCAAGCCAAGAATTCTGTGATGAATTATATTCTGTTCATTTTTGTTTTGATACTAAAATCGACGAAAGCCAGGCTGTTCACATTTTTAACGTTATATCAGAAATTTCTAATATTCATGGTTATGATAAATGTGTTATTCAAAACCATTTTGAAGATGTTCTAATTTTTAATAAATATGATGATGAAATTGAAAAGAAAGACCCAGAAATGTGTGAGGTGTGTGATATGGCACAATCTGATCAGCATATTCAGGAATGCATTCAGTCCATTATCCTTGAACAGCCGAAGCCAATGTATGATAGTTATCCATTTGAAGACAGTGTGGAAAAGGAAGTTCAGCTTGTTGACATTATTGATGATACTGTCCAAAAAAATCTGGAGCGAGTTCAGGCTGATCCTGATGTCTTTTATCACCAATTCCTGCTTGATATTCATGGAACAAAATATTCTTATGGATAGCCTATCTTTTTCATAGAACAGGAAGAGGTAACTTTTGGAAATTTTTATGATCCAATGGCAGAATATTTAGAGTCAATACTAAGTTATAAATATGTTATTTTAGAGACACTATTTGATGAAAGTGAGTATAAGTTGTTAGATCTTTGCTCTTCATGTTTTCCAATATTTCTAATTATATATATATTCGGAGTTGGAAACAAGTTTTGGTGGGTTGACGAAATTCTTTCCTGGTTACATTGGAAATGGGATTACAATTTGATTCAGTAAATGGAAGGTTCCTCAAAGAAAGAGATTTGATTTTCATTGTATATATCAGTGTGTGAAGGACAGAATAAGGACTCCATAACCCAATGGAAATTTTGCAAATTAGCAGGTGGCAGTACAGAAGGCACTGGTCTACAGGTTCTTGAAGCCTTACGGGGAGGACTTCATCCCGCAGTAGGAGCCAGATGTTAGGTCATGATTTTGTCTTCCTTTGTTTCATGCTTTTTATTTATGTTTTTGAACTTTGCTATTACTTTTTTGTTTCTAGAAATTTTGTTGATAGAGATAATTTTGATTTTAAACTTTTAATTTTTATGATTTTTTATTTTTTAAGCTTGTTTTTACAAATTTTGCTTTAAATTCATAGTTGAGGGGTTTTATAAGGCATATATGGATTAATGAGGTTTATAAATAGCATTAAGGTTAAATTAGACCCATAAACCAAGTTTTAACTCTTATTATTGGCTTAATCATGTGAAATCATTTGATTGGACTTTCTTATAGCGCAAGACCAAAAGAGATACACTAGAGCGCTGCAAGAAAATCGCGAATGCTAAAATGATCATTTTTCGGTCCAATTTCTTCGGGATTCTTATCTATGAGGTGTCAATCATATTATTTGATGCAGTTGATATGTGTCCTCCATGGTTTAATCATTGAAATAGGTGGATGATTATCATAAGGGCAAGATCGTAGCGATTTCATGCAAAGCAAGTAAAATGATGACAGTGAGTTGAATGAGACAAAGATTTTTGGGAATACGTTTCTTATATAAAAGACACGAAGAATACTGAATATCGTGATGAGAAGACAGTGCTGAGAATTCGGTATTTTTCAACTGAACGAGAAATTAGGGCTTTTCAGCAACGGCTGTTTGGAGTGGTCTAGATGGTTAAAGATAGGTGGAGCATGAAATTCGACACTTAACCATTGAAATAACTACATTCCAGCACTCGTATTGGTCTTCTAAACAGGTAGCCCGCGTGCCATTGCTAGGGTTTTCTAAATTTGGGGCTTTTCTGAAGATTCATTAATGATAAAATTTGAAGGCAAAATATGAGTTTTTCACCTAATACATTTTAAATGATGAATTATTAGCAAATACTTTCAAAGTATTCATCATTTAAATAGTAAATTCATAAGCAGAGCTTGTTGGAGTTTCCTGAACTGTATGTTAGGTCAGTCTGTTGTGATTTGAAGATATTTAGATTGTGGCATATCGACAGGAGCTGTTAAACCTTAGTAAAAATGAAGAAAAGTGGAAAAACAAATAGGGCAAAGCCCTCAGACCTAGGGTGGATGAAGAATTTTCCACAATGTGCTAAGTTATTTTCAGATGCAATATGTTTAACATTTTTCAAAAAGATTGAAGGATACCATGCAGAGGTGTCTTATAAATTTGCTCAGTGCTTAGATAAAGACATTGTGTCTTTTGACACCTTACAGTTCAAATTAACTAAGGATTTGATAGCTAAGGCAATAGGGATCTTGAATGAGGGAGAATTATGGTTTCAAAAGGTTCCATTCACCTTCAATGCACAAAATTATTTGCTTCCTGGTGTGATTGTAGATTGGGGAAAAGGTGTTCCAATCCATAACTTCAAACCTGAATGGATTGAGCCCTTTAAAGTCTTACAGAGTTATGTTACTTGTGAGGGTAGATATCCTTTTGTTTTCAAATACCACTTTAGGTTTCTTCAGCATCTTAGTGATGAGTCCAAAATGAACTTACCTTTCTTTTTTTCGAAAAGTCTGCAAAAGATGTCATGCAGAGTTAAAGAGCACCAAGATCATACAAAGCAGTCTATTTTCCATCATGGACTCATCAAGCTTATCAGAAGCACTATCTTGCAGAGTAGGGGAAAGACTTGGGAGTATTTCATTTTTTGGTCAAGTTTTAAAACTGATCAAGAGGGACAGTCTCACAGAAGACAAGCAGATAAAGGGATGACTTTGATTAAGAAGCTCAAGCAAGGGTAGCAGTCAAAAATGAAGAGAAGGTGACACTAGAAGAAGCTTCAAATTCTGAATTTGAACAGCAACTTAATGACAATGAAAGTAAGAATTTATAGTCAGAAATTAAGGAAGTCGATCCTGTTGAAGATGTTGTACCTACAGAGACAATTCCAGATGAAAAAGAAGGTATTGAAGTGCAAAAACAAAGCCCTATCATAGTTTTATCAGAAGATGAGAAATGCCTATTTGATGATGATGATAAAATTCCAGTCACTAATGCAACTAGGGTTTTTGCTGATCAAAAGCTTCACAGCCATTGTGATGAGGTAGCACTATTAAAAAGAAAGAAAATAAAAGTTGTTGAGTTTGCTTGAATTACTCATCAGGGTAAGACTATCAAGATTTTGGGGGAGATTGTTGTTGTTTGGAGACCTAAAACCAGACCTAAGAATAAACTTAGACTGAACATGAAAAAGTTGTTGAATCCTAAATTGGCCAAAGAAAGAGTGACAGTAATAGATGATTCTTCATCTGAAGAAAAATTGAATGATGATAAAGATGACAGAAAGGGTAAAAATTCAATTGAATTAAAAAGAGAGTCTGTCATGACTGATACTAAAATATCTAATATATTTCTGGAGGTTCTAAGTCAGATGTTGCAGGAGCAACAACAAAGTGAAGTAAAGAGTTCTTACTCAGAAAATAAGGTGATGGTTGAAGAAAAAGTTCCATGCAAAGCTGAGAGTGAAGAACACCTAGGGTTTCTTGGACCATCCATAGAATTAATGGAAGAAGATGAGTAAATTTATAGGAGATTGAACATCCCATGGCTACCAAATGAGATGCAAACAGCAACAAGAGACAAAAGCATTGATTCAGAAAAATAAAATCTTCAGAGAAGTATAAAGAAATATAGGTACTAGATTGAGTATATGCAGGAAGCAAATGATGGGCTGGTTACAGCAAATAGGAAGCTTAGGGAAGATTTGGAGGAAGTAAACAAACATTATCAGGAGCTGATCACAGTTTCAAGAGAAGCATTGAAAAGGAAAAGGAAAACAGAAAGTCAATTCACAATGTTAAAGAAAGCCATCCAGGACCTGCAACAGCATAATGAAGAGCTAATAGGGAAGATTGCAGATATCGAGACAGATCAATTAAAGGCAAGAAGAAAAGCTCAAGCCTTGGAAGGAATAGCTTTATTGGCTGAGGCAGCTAAATATTTGTGAAAGTTAGTTTTTAGTTAAGTTTTAAAGTTATGTTATTTTTTTGTAAAAGGGTTTTATTGAACTATTCGATAGGTAGCCTTAAAAACAGTTATAATTCAGTTATCTAACTGATTTTGAAAGCAAGATAAATGTAAGTCTCAAAGAAGACAAATGTAGGATTTTTTGTTGGCAAGGGGAGGTCATCAGACTTGTTTATGAGCTAAGTAAAGACTCTTATGTGTATTTTGAAGACTAAATTATGAAATATATGCTCTATATGCCCTTCAGTTTATTCTCTGGTTTCATTTATAACTTGTTTTAGTTACTCAGCTGGTAAATTCATTACTTGTTTAATGTTTTTATGCTTGGAATGCTTGCCATCTGTGGGTGAAATTCAGTATTGTGTTTTCTGTTGGATTATGGTTTATATGTTATGCATCTCATCTATTCAATGCTCATGATTTAGTGTTTACTTTGGTTTTATGAATGTATGCCCTCTTGTCTTCAAACTACTCAACCAAAAAACCTTGAAAACCCTAAAAACACTATTTTATTTTGTTGAGATTATTGAGATTGTGTTGGCTTGTTCTCTTGTAGTCTGGGAACAATTTCTGGCACTAATAGAATCCATCTACCATAATATGGCTTGATGAAAATAAGAATGTTCACATTAATATCTTAAAACTCAAAGCACTTAAGGATGACCATCACTTCAATTTCCAATATCAAAAAGCATCTCTTAAAAATATTTCCATTATTATGGCATCATCTAATGTAAGGCCTACAACTAATACAAAAAGTGGAATGAAGAAGACCCACAATTGCTCATAAATGGGAGACAAAATACGACATGGAAAACAAATAATTACAAGCCATACTGTTGTCAAGGAAAATATATAACTAATTAATTTACCGTCAATTAAATTATCCACCAAGGTATGTAAACTTCGAGTTGCTACACTATATGTGCAAAGTAAGATAATCTAAAGCTAAATTCCTATGGTAATTTCAAAGAGCTATGATATGATTCTAATCTGATCTGATTTACTGAGAATCAACTTCTATCAATGCCAAAAGAGAGTCATAAATCACAAAACTTATTTATTCACCCATTCATTAAGTAAGAAGAGATATTAAAATATAATATATAAAATCCTTCAGTCACCAAAGTCAATTACTTTATGCATTCAGAAGTCAAAGAGAAGAAGTCCTATGTTTACAAACCAATTTCAAGAAGTCTTAAACAACTCTTCAAAGACAATCAACACTTTCAAGTTACCACAAATATCAGATTCTAGATAACCAAGCTAATTCAAATCATGTATTCCTAATGCAAAAGATCTAAAACTATTTCAAAATTTCAAATCAAACAATCATAGCTTATTCGTGCAACAAATCAATTCAATTTGTAAAACAATTCCAAACAAAATGACAAACTATCTTGCAACCTTCACTATCAGAATAAGAAAAACACTTCAGATCTAATGACTATCGTAAAACAAATACTAGTCTTAACCAAACCCTGTTGCTTTCAAATTGAAATAAAATGAACTAGTTGGCCAAACTTTCCAGATCTCTAGATTGAATTCATCTCGCTACTGGATTTAAAATAAAATGAAAATGATCCTTAAACGAACTATCTTTAATTGATAAAAACAGAGTATAAAAGAGATTATCCACTATGTATCCAAAATAAACTCAAAAAAGAACTACTAGATCGTCTAAATATTCATGCAGTAACTTTGGGATCCAATGGGCTATAAATTTCTCAAATTTATCTAAGTTTCAACATACTGTGAATGACTAGGTTTTCATCAAACTAAATAAAGATACTCCACATGCTACTATTGTTAAACTTCTAAACTGATGAGCTACATACTCTGGCTAGAGATTCAACAAACTTAAAATCACATTATCCAACACATGATTTATTTAAAAGGGGAAAAGAAGTTCAGATCTGCAATGTCCCTAGGGTTGATCCTTTTATCCTACTTACAAGTTTTGGAATTAAAATCACAAGACTAAATCTATAAAAGACTAGATCCTAAAGATTCAATTGAAACTAGTTGTTATTATTATGAATAGATCAATGCATAACAATTCAAACAGAGATGTGCATGTACTACTCTATTCTACAAACCATACACAAGAAAAGAAATCGTTCAGCCTATCCCTACACGCTCACATCTATAACATCACAAATTTAGTGTTGAAGCAAATGTATTAACAGGAAACAGCATTATAAACAAATAGTGTGTCGAGAGTTCTCATAGCAATATGAACAAACAAATCTATTAGCAGGACACAGCATCACACACAATGGTTGAAGGTGGGATCCCATCCAAATGTTGTCAAACCAGGATTTAAAAGCTTAAAAACGAACGTAGAACTAGATTAATAGTCTGAATCAATGTTTACAGTGTCTCCATATGTCTTCTATCTTCTGATGAGTTTGATAGTAGGTATTTATAGGTTACATCATGGGTCGACCACTGAAAGGGTCGACCCTTAAAAATATGTTCTAGCAATCAAAAAATAAATAGATGGAAATAGAGGCCTTCCACAAAAACAAACATGTACTAAAATTATTATGATTCATCCACATTCTCTACCATAAATCTTCGAACTGTTGATAACTAGGGTCGTAACTCTTGGAGGGATTTGGGCAACAAGTAGTAACTAATAATCTTCGAAGGTACAACAAAGCAAGACCATAAATGTGTTTTAACCAAATATCCCATACTTTGAACACTTGCCCCTTTGTTTTTTGGGTGTCATATTAGATGTCGGATTAAGTGTCGAATCAACCAGACAAGAAAGAGTGGGAAATCTGTGTAGTAAACAAAGATTCTATGCCAAGCAATGTTTGTTAGATGTGACCTTTTGAAATCCTTTTTAAAAATGAATGAAATACGTAAATTAATAATAAAAAGTACCTTATCAAAGACTTCATATAGTAGTCCTCAGAGTTTATATTAATGAAGAAAACATGGATGATAAACATATAGAAAACTTGATTAAAATGCTTGGTTCCTTATATGAATGGACTTGAAATGTAGTCAGTACATAGACAAAATAGGGAGCCATCAATTGTTTCAAAAACTCACCATTTAAGTAGAAAGGATCACAACACAAGTTCCGGGATATCATCCAGAGAAAGAAATCGATCCATGTTGCAGTGTTCAAGTCAAGACTTCAAACAACCCTGAATAATAGGACATCAAGACTCTCAACTTTGAGGACAAAGCTCCCCTTAAGGGGAAGGAAATGTTATGTATCTAAATATTAAAAATATTAGTTAAATCACTAATAGGATTAATTAGTTATTAGTTAGATTATATGGGATACATCGTTCGATTGAAATGATACCCAATTGAGGTTTATAAATGGTCAATGCTTGTAAAAGTAAAAATCATCAATAATTCATCAATTATCAAATATTTGTGGGTCTTCGAAGTATAATGTGGGTTCTTAAATATTTTTTTACCATGAGATTCTTCTATAACATAGGATACATTGTTACATAATTTTCAAGCCCTATAATTTCCAATATATTTGTTTGAAGTCTTCCCATGCATTTTTCAAAATTCCGATGCTTGTGAAAGAGCATCTAGATATATCCTTCCATCTTAAGAGTTTGTGAAGTGTTAATGCTAGACAAAGCATAACAATATATGGTTAGAGTAGTCTTGTCTAGTTTTATATTTTGAGAAGGTTTTAACTCTTTTTCTTCTTCCTCTATACAATATATGTAGAATAATTTATTTTCACCACCCTTATGCCCCTTATTATAATTTTTGTCACCAATGAAACATAGTCCCTTTGCTTTCTTTCATCCAATTATTGAGGTGTTAACCTTGTAGGTTTAATTAGGTTATCAATGGGAACATTGCACTCCCTATAGGATTTAGTGGAACCCTTCTGGTATAAGTCTTATTTTTACCTCCAAATCTCGTTACTACATTGAAATCCTTATCTAAGGATTTATGCTTAAGGAGAGACACTTCATGTTGAGTGGTCTCCTTTAAACTACCCATAAAGAGATCCAACAACTTATCCTCTAAAAGGTCCTTCATTATAAGGCCCACATAAGACTCAACTTTTGAAACTATTGAATATGCTTTGTAATTGGACCACTTTCCCCACTTTGCCAGAGATTTTTCAAGTCACTAAAGAATCTCTATAATGTGTTATGAATTCTTCCATAAAAATGAAACAAGAGACAATAACATCATTTTTGTATTCACAAAACCATTTGTACCATACAAATTGATAAGTCCTAAATATTGGGAAGCGATAGTTACATTTTGTAGAGTTGACACTAGGTATAAATGGAAGAATTCCTCCATTTGGAATATCTATATCATGGTATCATTACTAAAAAATCTCTCCACATCAATTTTGTGAATGATTAGTTGGTTGGTGTCTCATTGAAATATAATGGTGTGGATCTTGGACTAACAAATTATTTAGTGTATGGCTAAATCCTCTTGTATCCATGGTTATGTATATTATAGATTAAATGAGCATTGCAATGCTGAGTTTGAGCAATTCTAGTTGTTTTTTTTTGCATATCATTGAATTAATTGCTTGAGCCCTTTGTTTTCCTATTGCCATGGAGTAGTTGAGAGGTTTCTATTCTTTGACCAATAGCTATACTCACTTGTTATTGTTTAGAATCTTGCATCCTCACTTGTTGAAATTTCCCTTTGATATTTCCTTTGGTGTGGAACATCAAATTCTCTTCAATGCCAACCTATGGAAATGATCATTCCTTTTATTTGTATTTGATTTGAAATGATCATTCCTTATATTTCTATTTGACTTGAATGCCTAGGATATGAAACCAGTGCAGCTATATGCAAG
>LPNX010071300.1:156131-194150 GCA_001517045.1 Pseudotsuga menziesii | reverse complement strand
TATATATATATATATATATATTTGATTATTGTCCATGGGGCATAGCTCCGGTCGAGGACAGTTGCCCTTTGGGAGCCTTTGCATGTAATGAAATATTAAGCTGGTAAGAAGTAAAACTATTTGCTTGGTATATATCAATGTTGTTGTTTCACAACAAAAATCATTGCCGGCCTTGGGCAAGTGATATGTTGTTTAATTATATAAATAGTTGTTGTACGTGTAAAGAGAAATGGAGTCCCAAAGCGATTTGTTCTGTATATAAACATTTGGAGAGCTGGATATGAGAGAAATTGTTGCCCAGCCATGGGCGAGCACTAATTTGCTTTATGCATATAAAAATTTATGTTTGATAAGAGAAAGTGATGCCTAGCCAAGGGCATTCGATTTAGTCTCAGTGTAAAATGATTGGTTTGTTTAAGAAATGTAGTCATTGCCCCGCCGAGACGATGTATTGGTTAACCCATGTTAATCCATTGTCTCCGTGCTAATCCATGTATTGGTTGTTTAAGAAGTTAAATTGCAGCCCAGTTATGGACATTCTTCTTGCTTTTCCGGATGACTTGAAAATCTTGGTAAGCTAATTCCCAAAACAGCCGTGGGCATTCTTCTTAATTTGTTTTCAATTATGAATGACGTGAGAAGTTTGGTAAGTGGAATTGTTCACCGCCATGGCATTCATCATATAATGTATTCGTCTTAGAACAATCAACCTGTGTAAATAATAAATAAATCAAATCCCAGCTTTGGGTCTCTCTTTTTTTTGTTGTTAGTATGAATGAGCTGTGGAATGGATAGGAATCTTGGATGGCCTACTGTTTGGCTTGTAGTCCTTTTCAATTCAACTGTATGTTCGATGAGACTTTGCTATGAATGAGATGGATTGATGAATACCTGGTTGAATTACTATGGACTTGATGGAAATAGTTGTCATCGTTTGGCCATTTGTACAAAATTCTTGGACCATGTGTTGAATTTTAAGCATGTAATAATAAGAATAGATTTGGATGGTTGTTGTTGCCAATTTTAGAGTTATGATAAGAAGGGCATTCACAAGAATAGATTTGGATGGTTGTTGGTCAATTGCCTCGAGGTTTTGCGCATTTGAAAGTCTTGATACAGGGCATTTTTTAATGCATTTAGTGTAAATGATCGTTTTGTTGTTCACGTTTTATAATAATAATAATCTATTTTTAAGGTCACTGCCAAGCGAGACACCAAATTGGTGTAGGAGACCCCCTTGTTTGTGGGACAATGGACCCCCCTCTGCGCAGCGATTTAACTGCTAAAGTCTACAGAAGTGTACATACACTACCCCTTTTGGATTTGAACCCCTACTAAAGTATAATTAACATGTGCTGTTTTTTAATTTTATTTATTTATATAATTTTACAATTATGTTATATGATAACATTTTTCTTACTTGGAACTGTAAAGCAATTAGTTATGAATAAGTGATTGGTTTATGATGGTATAGTTTAATTTTGCATCAATTGTTTAGAAATAAAATTGTATTTTTTAACAAGAATTACACTATCTAAACTATAATGATAATGGTGATCTAATAGAGAATGTTCATGTAATATTTTTAGGTAACATTGATAATCTTGAAGGCATCCAATAAGAGGTAGTAAGTATTGAGTCTTTGATAAATTGAATTTGGTAAAACTCCATGCATTCTCTCTCTTTATACATTTGTTAACTTTATAATGGTAAATTGATGTGGACTTTTCTGAGGTAATATTTGCAATGAGTAGTATAATCTCTTTGCATTCTCTCTCTTTATACATTTGTTAACTTTATAATGGTAAATTGATGTGGACTTTTCTGAGGAAATATTTGCAATGAGTAGTATAATCTCTTTATACATTTGTTAACTTTATAATGGTAAATTGACGTGGACTTTTCTGAGGTAATATTTGCAAAATGAGTAGTATAATATGATGACCAGATATATGCATATTTGTGTAACAAATTAGTTTATGATGTTGTAAGAAGAGATTTTAAGTATTTGTGTTGAGGAAAGAGCATTACTTTTTTTTATTTATTGTTATGTTTTATACATAGTGTTTGCCATGTTTTAGTAGTATAGCATGATGAATAGATATATGGACCTTTGTGTAAATACTACATTGTTTGCATGTTTAGTTATAGCAATTATTAATAAACATTGATTTTTGTCTATAAAAATCGTATTTCCACCAAGAAGGCTTTTTACCACATGTCTATGTTCAAAACAAATACAACATAAGAAAGCCAATTTTTGTAATTCACATGTTGACAACTTCTATTGCATCTCTTTTAAATAATTTGGTCAATAGAGTTATGATATAAATCAACATAAATACATGTCTAAGCATATGTATTGAGACCATTATTGCTTATTTGGAAGCCATGGTCATAAACTTGCACAAAGTATTTCTAATGGTTCTAAGAGTTTGGTTATGTGAATACTCTAGGATAAACCGATGATAATGGTGGTTAATGTCCCCCGAGACCAAACTTTGGTTTATCGGACCTAAATAAACAAATTATTTAGTTTCTTTTAAAAGTGCATTTCTATGCTCAAAGGGCTTGGACAGAAGCGTCTCGAGCTCACTATAATTTTGACAAGTTAAAAGGCTAGGAATGTCGCTATTGCAACAAAGATTATGGAACTGAGATTTAATGTGGGTGTATGCAGGGCACTCTAAGAGGAAGTGATTTTCATCCTCAATGTTCATATTCTCACAGAGATGGCAGATCCTTTCCACCCATGGTGTTTTAGGAACTTCCCAATGACTCATTTCACTATGGAGCTCATGCAAGTTCGTTCTTATCTTCGCTATATTAATTTTCTTCTTTGAACTAGTTAAAACAGAGAGATACTTTTGATCTTGTAGAGTAGGGCTGATGACCTCTTTATAATATCTTAATTTTCTTTTAGCCTCTAAATCTTTCTCGCGCCACATTTTCTCTTTAAACTTAGAAGTAACAATATTTTTAATGTTATTAATATTTTGCAATACAACGGTTTCATCGATCTCCCAATGGTTTAACCAGGCCCTAGTATCTTTATACCAACCTCGCTTGAGCCTTAGGAGATTTTGGTTGGAATTTAAAGCTAGCTTAGGAAGTCTATGGTCTCCCATGTTATTGATTTTGTGCTTGTATAAAAGGATCCTAGTCATAGAAAGGCTTTCGATAGGGGAAAGACCCACTTCTATAAGGAGAATAGGGTAGGGTGTATTGCTTTTAATTTTGAGGTTATACGTTATAAAACGCTTATGGATTTGTTCAATCTTTCTCCAGGATTCTCTAGAGATGTTGCAACCCCAAACCTCACACCCATACAATATAACAGGAGTGACTAAAGTTTCAAAAAGGAGCTTCTTTTTATCCCACATCACAAGGTTTGTTGCTTTACAATTATTTTCGAGACCAAAATAAGCTTTCCACCCTCCATTAATCATTTTCTCAATGTTATAGTTCCAGTTGAGCTTATGATGAATATCAATTCCTAAGTATTTGTAAGAAGACACTTCCTCCAAGTTGCTATTGTCATACACAAAATTAGCGTAAGTGTCTTTTTTGGATTTGATAATCATAACCTTTGTTTTATAAGTATTAACAATCATACCCATGGTAGAGCAAAAATCCTTAAAAATTCTTAGCTGCTTATCAAGATCAAATGGACACATGGCCAAAACAACAATATCGTCAGCATAGAGAAGAAGGATGGTGACTATTCTAGCTAAATCATGCCAGCGCAACCTGCTTCCTCTAAACAACATTCTAGTGTATCGATATAAATGCCAAATAGGGTAGGGGAGAGGGAGAAACCTTGTTTAACTCTGATATTACACTTAATGTCTTTCGACCACCCCTCGTTGCTCTTAAACTTGGCAATGACATTCTCGTATAACCTCATTGCGGCGGCTCTCAACGCAAAAGGAACCTTTAGCTCTTCTAATATGTTCCATAGGTTGTTTCTAGGTATCGTATCGAAAGCCTTTCTAAAGTCCACAAAGCAACAAAAGAGATTGGATTTATCATTACGACATTCCTCCATGATGATCTTGAGTGTAACGAGGTGGTCCGTTGTTGAGTGTTTACTTCTAAAACACGCTTGGCCTTTAGCCTGCTTACCTTCACTTTCAAGCCATATGCTGAGCTTCTTTTCCAAAATAATACCATATAACTTGGCTAAGAGAGGGCTAATCATAATTGTCTAATAATTATAGGGGTTATTTATATCTATTACGGAGAAAACTTCCTATGGCTTGGGGTACCACAACAGACAAAGTAACCGCAGAAATCAATCCTTTACTATATGCAAGAAAAACCAAACATCTAGCACTAAAGGATTTTGATACATACCTTATTCCGAACGGTTGATGTAGATCCTCGTTGAGCGTTTCCACTCTCGCTTGTATAAGTAATTTGCTCTCTCAACATTCAACAAACGAAATAAGCATGCTATATATAATTGTGTTAAACCTACTCGAGCATATATAATCAATAACATATAAGCATTTAAAAGCATCCATGGATTCAATACTCATTTAAATACACATTATTGGACAGGAAAATATATTTCTATTAATATAAAACAGAGATTACAATAGTGACAACCTCTGTCGGCACATCTGCGAATCGAAGAAACTGAGTCCTCCACCTAGGCCTCCACCACTTCAATCCTCCATCTCTCGATAGCAAGCTCACAAGCAAAGGCAAGCTTTGGAAGAACACACAGTGCTCCAAGGGACAAAGGGATGCAGACTCAAGTATAAGCTCTAGAAACAATGGACTATAGTTTTCTTGCTCTTCAATTCCTCTCCTCTCAATGTATCCAAAGGGTTCCTTATATAGTGCTTCAATGGGGTAATGGAAGGTCAAATCTGAACGATCTCAAGGCATATGGAAGGCCAAGAGACAAGTGACTCGGATCCACATCAAGGAAAACTCCAAAACTATTTAGCCTTTTGCACACATCCCAATGTACACGGGTTTAAGGGTCAAATCCGCGTATATACACGAGAACAGGTTTAAAAGTCGCGTATAGAAAATAAGACATGTTTTTAGGGATGATATTGGAAACATCAAAGGTACAAAAATGGTCCATGGGGTCTAAAGAGTCTGCAGAGGGACAGGGAAGGCCATAAAGGTGTGATCCACCATGTGTGGTAAAATCAGCCGTAACAGATGCCCCCTACTGTGTGAGGTCAAAGGGGTCATACGATGGCCGAAATACATTATAAGTCCATCCCAGAAGTGGAGTGATGAAGAAGCAGGTGGAAGAACTAGCCATCCAACAATACAATACAATGATGAAACTCTGCACATAACTGCAAGTAGATATAGCAGTCCTAGATACATAAGAGTACAATGGCCATGAATAGGCATGATACAAAATATGACATGTGTGGTCATACCACGTACAATATATATAGATCAGAATCTCCATGATGAAGATATACAAAGGATCATGATCTCCATGAAGACTGGAGATATATAATGGATCAAGATCTCGATAATGGCTAGAGACATCTGACATATACTGGAATCAAGTCACGAGAGCTGAAATCTCATGAACACTGGCACGATCAAGGAGGTAACATATATGAAATGCCACCAATCTGGAAGGTCTTCTACACAATCCGTTACGAGTACAAGTCCTACTATGTGAATAGAGATGTCGAGGTCGAACATAGTAGTCCATCGTTTGATTAAGGGTCATTGATGTATACCGTTAACAGACGCGAGATCACCCATCGATAATGAAAATGGGTATCAAGGTACTAGAGTGCAAACTAACAAGTGCGAATAAATGTGTTGAGGTC
Source organism: Pseudotsuga menziesii (assembly GCA_001517045.1). Lineage (NCBI taxonomy): Eukaryota > Viridiplantae > Streptophyta > Pinopsida > Pinales > Pinaceae > Pseudotsuga > Pseudotsuga menziesii. Next base: position 188,331 of record LPNX010071300.1, on the reverse strand, counting down.
GAACACTTGAAAGAATCCATCGATCAGGGGACATTGATGTATTCCCAAAAACTGTCAATGGAAAGATAACCTGCCACTGATGACAGCAAGTCTCAAGGCACTCAAAAATGACTCTAGATTCCTATCCCAGAATAAATGATCTGAAATCGATGGGATGAAATCCACTAGAAGGAGGGCATTAAGGCATCCCTCATCATCCAACATGAGGTACTTAGCAAAGCTATATAATGTGGAAGGACTCGATCATAAAGTGCATGAACCAGTATCAGTACCGGGAATGGCTGACATGCAAAGTCAAGAGAACTGAGGAATGGCTGACTTGGGTTTCAACTTCCTTCGAACAAGAGCATAAAGACGAATGGTGACTGAATGTAGGCACCATAGACTCGATATACAAAATTGGGACATCTCTGCGACACAGGAGGCATCAATAGAGGCTCCATAGGGACTGGAAGCTTAACCAGTCGGTGGAGATAAACTCAGAGAAACAAGTATAGCTCCTAAAGTCAAACTATTAACCCAACCAACAGATGTGATATACAGTGCTCTATTCGAAGGCGACACGACTCGACTGCTGCCAAAGATAACATCTTTTCTTGTTTAGCTTTTTGGGTTTTTTTATTTTTTTGGACTTTTTCAAATATTTTGAAAAGCTTGAAAAAGAATAAAAGTGTTTTATAGTTACAAACTAGGAGGAGACGAGTGTCAATGGGAAAACAAGCTAGTTCCAAGCAGTGGAACATACCTATGCTCGATGCAAGGATACATGTGTATAGGATAACGACACTTAGGGGAAATTCCCCTCCCGGTAAAAATGGGAAATCAAGTTGCAAAGGATATATATAATGGCTCTGCGTGGCTAGACATGAGACAAGCTCGGGCTATATGGCTGATACTCAAAGTCAGGGAAGCCGACATAAGGCTCAATGAGGCAGGAAAAACTCATGATAATGCAATTACAACTTGACATAAGGGAGTCCTGGGGACAAAGGCCAGCAAAAAGATCAAGAGGAGTATGAGGCTCTTACGCAAAGACATGGCGATACTATACAAAGGACTCCCACACCCTAAAGGGAAAAATGTCAGCATGGGCACCAAATGCAACAAAGGAGCTAACTAGGGCACCCATGTATGGTCAAGCTCTACCATTCACATCATGTCACTTCTAAAACAGCAAGAAGGTTCTGTGACAAAATAGAATGGGTTCGTACCTAAGGTTATAATGAAATGGTCATAAGGTCATGAAAAATGCACACGGATATGAAATTTAACCTATATGCCAGTTTAGACATAATACTTGAGAGCGACATGAACGGGTCAAAATAATGGTTGAAACGACGCTCAAAACGGACTCCTGCATCATTAGATTAGTCCAAAATGGTCAGAAACAATCCAAAACTATAGAAAAGGGGTAAAAAATTTCAAAAAATTTCTATAAATAGTAAAAAATTAAAAAATTACATATCATTTGAAATTTTTACCCATTTGAGCTCAGAACTTCAATCGTGAATTCCAGGAGCTTCGTCCGGCGAAATTCGACACCGTTTGTTCCAGGTAACTTCTCATGTCCTCATCTTCCATTTTCATGTAAATTTTTTCAATTTCCATGGTCAATTTTTTAGTTTTAGGCCAGTCTAGATTAGTCTTCTCGGCCCACACAAAAATTGAGGTTTTTTCCGCGTATAGGGTTGGCTATACGCGGAAAAACTGCCCAAACCCACGTACATACGCGGTTGTTTTGCAAACAGTCACATATGCGACCGCGCACATGGTTTTTTAGGTGAAATAATGACCAAAACTTATTTTTAATGTGCATGATGGTTCTAGAATGAAGGGAGAGGGAACATGGAGACGTAGAAGAGGCTGTTCGGGGTGATTTGATGGCTCAACAAGCTCTATGTGCATGTGGGCTATACAAGTGTTGGTGTCTTGGCAGCTTGAGAGCCAAACCAAGACTGCTGCAAATGGGATCCTGACTCAGAGTCTTTCCATATCGACGGGATGTCCCTCACTATAGAGGTGGAGGACATATACTTCATTGCAGGATTGTCCCGACGGGGAGAGGTGGTGAACCTACGCTCTCACGGGCCTGAAGGTGGCCTCACCATTGATGAGTATATTGCAGTATACTATTTTTCGGACACGGAGAAGGTTGGGAGTCAGATCCCGACAAACTCCATCCAGGTATTAGGCCTGAAGGCCATACTACTGGTACTCAGCAGGATAGCTGGGCTAGCATGACTCCACCAGGCCTCACGGCCATTGATGTTCTATGCAGTGGAGTGCATGAGACCCACAGTTTACAATTGGAGCACTGCGATGTTGAGTAACATCAAGCATCATCTCAGTGACTGCAAGATGGGCAGGATATGAAACTTTGGTTTCGATAGTATACTGAGCACGTCCTTCTTCGAGCGTGTTCCGGGGCTAAGCCCTAGAGTTGACATTCCTCCTCACGGAGTTTGACATCCGGCCCAACGACGTTGGGCAGATGCTATTCGCAGACTGGGCGGAGGTAGGGTGCCTAACCCCTACCTAGCTGATTTCTTTCCATGGTGGCGGCGGCAGATAGTTTCCATCAATGATTACCCCTATGCGGGGATAGATTTCTGGGGAGATCCCAACATGCCCCTACCACCAGGAGCAGCATACGGTGACATTGGTAACAAATCCCAAACCCTCTTTTTAAGTTTTTTGAATTATTAATTTTTTTTGTGTGTTTTTGATATATAGACTCAAAAGACATGTTTTTGGTGTGACGACACATAGTGACACTCTGTCATATGTATGCAGATGTTGGACCACGGCGGCTTGATGGCTTCCCTCGTCATAGACAGAGGGGAAGAGGAGATGATATCATGGGTGTGGATGTGGAGCAGACGCTCCAAAGAATCCACACAAACTTTGCACGAATGGTACACCAGGTACCCATGGCGCAAGTCGAGGACTTGCCTTAGGCCATGCAGCGTCAGGTGGTTGGAGTACCACGAGCATGGGTTCGGTTATTTCGACGACTAGCTAGAGCTGTGGTCTGCTACCACGATCAGAACCCCCCTCCTCTTCCATAAGCTTAGAGACCTGAGAGTGATTCTTTTTTGTACTACCGTGTATTATATTTTGGCGGCTCGGAAGCCCCATTTTTGTATTATGACACTTATGTATTATGACGTCACATTTTGGATGTTTAATGAAATTTTTTTTATGATGATCAATTTTATTTATTTACATGTGTGTAAGAATGTATGTTTGTGATGTGCTTATGGTCTATGAAACAAATACCAATCTAACACAGTTAGCATATGAGTCAGCAACTTGATTATAAATTCTTGAAATATGTATGTATGTTATGTTGTCAAATTGTCGTTCTAACAATCTCACACGTAAGAATCTTCATAATAATGTCAGATCCCTAATACAATACAAGCCATTAAGTTGTGACACTACTAACTGCGAATCAAGACGTACCTCAAGAGAGAGAACACCATGTGAAATGGCATCTTGTAATAGCTCGATAACGGCACTATACTCAACAACATTATTCGAAGAAGGCCGTAAACATACGCCTCCTGAAGACAATACCTGACCCGTAGGAGTATAAATCACCCAAGCAGCAGAAGTTGAGTGTTGAGTGTGGAGGCTAGCACCATTAGCGAATCCTATGTAAACGAAAGACTCCATTGACATCTGCCATAAGAAACGAACACTAATCAACAAACCCGATGACCATAAGAAAAATATAACTATGCAAAAAATTGTACAATAATATACAATAATCAGCCCTGGTTGAAGATCATGCATAGTATTTTTTAAGATAGAGCCCATTTCTAGGCTCCGCTAAGGCTGTCCCTTCATAATCCACCAGCTCATAGGCACCCTTCTCTAACACACATTTGACCACGTAAAGACCATGCCACATGGGATTAAACTTCCCTACCCCCAAGGGTTCTTTAGCTTGGTCCCACAAAAGGACCAAATCCCCTTCACTAAACCTCCTCGGGTGAACAGACTTATCATACTAGACCTTAACGCGACGCTTATTCACTTCTAGAGCCACTAAAGCATCTCGGCGCTGCTCAGCAAGTTGCTCTAAGTGGACCAAACATTCCTCCAATGCAGAAGTGTCTGGTAAAAGCTCTATGGCTAGCTTCAATGAAGAGATTTCGCATTCAACCGGCAATACAGACTCCACTCCATGTACGAGCTGATATGGAGAAAAATCGGTGGCAGTCTTAACCGCGGTCCTATATGCCCACAAAACGGGATATAACATGATATGCCAATTCGTTTTGCTTTGTGCGATGGTTCATTGGAGAATGGATTTAAGTGATTTGTTCACTGCTTCCACCTGTCCATTCGCCAAAGGGTAATAAGAAGAGGAGTGCTCCTGCTTATACCCTAACTTCAAGGCCAAATCTTCCATCATTTGATTCTGAAAGTGCCTACCATGGTCAGTGACAAGCTCTTTCGGAATACCGAACCAAGTAATAATCTGGTTGAATACGAAATGTGCGGTTGTCTCACCATCGAATTTAATCATGGGCATAGCCTCAACCCATTTCGTGAAGTAATCAATAGCCACTATAATATGATGATGCCCCCTAGATGAAGCTGGGTTGCAATCCATAAAGTCAAGCCCCCACTTGGTGAAGGGACTGGCAGTGATAATCGGATGTAACGGGGCAGGATGTAAGCGCATATTGTGTGCAAACACCTAGCAAGGGTGACACTTCTTGACCGCATTAACACAATATTTAAAGATCGACGGCCAAAAATATCCCGTTCTCAATATTTTTTGGGCTGTAGAAATCCCAGATAAATGACCACCACACGCCCCTCCTTGGCAATCATTCAGCACAACCTCAGCTTATTCATGGGTTAAACAACAACGTAAAATGGAATCTACCCCACGGCAGTACAAAGTGTTATCCACTATAAGGTAGTTCTTAGATACGTGACGTAATCGTCGTCGCTCATCCCATGAAAGGTGAGTGGGGACCTTCAATGTTTGAAATATACATTAATATCCTCATACCATGGATCCAAAGTTGAGATAAGAAAAATATGCTCATCGACAAACGTATCTTCATAAACTTCCTCCTCCTCCTCACTTGGGAAATCAGAAATGAGATCCGCAAAAATTAATGATTTCGTCGAAATAAATTCGAGATCGAATTCTTGCAAAATAACAATCCATTTATTATACTTTCCCCCGATCATCCTTCTCGTGAGGACGAACCAAAATGGATTGACATGAGCTACCACCAAGGTCTAGTGAAGGAAAATGTAGTGTCTCAATCTCTGAACCGCATGAATGGTAGCTAAGGCAAGTTTCTCCACATGGGAATAACGGATTTCTGCATATATAAGGTTCCGGCTCAAATAGTATATGACATGCTCATGGAGCTCCTCATCCTCCTGAACCAAAACCATACCAATCATCTCCATGGACGCGGCCACATAAATCAAAAAGTCACGGCTATAGTTGGGTGGACTAAGCATGGGGGCCAATGCTAAGGCTTGCTTAAGAGCATCAAAGGACTCTTGGGCTCGCTCATCCCAGCAAAAGGTAGTGTCCTTCTTCAAAAGACGCATAAAGCCTTTAGTCAAATTGGCAAAGTTAACCACGAATCTCCCTAAGAAGTTTGCCATGCCTTGCAAACATTGAAGATGTCTAATATTTCTCGGGGGAGACAATTGAAGTATTGCCTCAACCTTTAAGGGATCGACTCTTATACCCTCCTTGGAAACAATGAATCCTAGCAAGTGACCATACTTCACGCAAAAGATGCACTTATGCAGATTTAACCTAACTTAGTAGTAACGGCATCTTTCGAATACTAATCAAATGGTATGGATGACGCAATCTCAGCCGAGAATGCACCCCAAGGTCATCCAAAAAGACTTCAATAATCAATTTGAGATCATGAAAAATCAAGGTCATAGCCCGCTGAAATGTGGCTCCGGCGTTTTTAAGACCGAAAGGCATCTTTCGATATGCAAATGTACCCCAAGGACAAATAAATGCAGTTTTGTGTTGATCCTCAGGTTTAATTTGAATTTGATTATATCCGGAAAAGCCATCCATAAAGGAAAATACCTCGCTTCCCACACACTCATCCAAAATCTGATCAATAAATGGTGTGGGAAAATTATCCTTAGGACATGCACGATTTAAATCGCGAAAATCAGTACATATACGGATCAATTCCTGTTTCTTATCAACCAGAACGGGGTTTGAAACCCACTCCATCAAGGGAACGGGATAGATAAAGCCGATTTTCAACAGCTTTTCTATCTTAGCCTTAATCGCGGGTGCTTTCCTAGGATTCACTACACGCAAACGTTGTCGAACAGGCTTCGCATTCAGATAGGTCTTAATTTCATGTTCAACAATAAGAGGGTCGATACCTGGCATTTCCTCGTATGACCAAGCAAAGATATCACGAAACTCTTTGAACAGCTCGGTATACTCCAGAATATCAACATGGGAACATTCTGCCCCAATATAGACATTCTCAATCTTGCCAGGATCGCAAGAGATATTGATAGGAATCGTAGGAGATATATTTGCCATGTTCCCATCAACCATCTGACCAGCAGAGCTTAATGGAACCACAAGACAACCAATCTTCTCACTAAGAATCTCCCTAAAGTCCTCATGCTCCAAATGGTCAAGATTGGGAAGAAAATAAGATCTATGATGTAACTCTTCCCAAGGTGGCTCAAATCCAAACATGGCCTCAATAATAGCTTCATCTAACGGAAAAACACTATCAAGGAAGTCATGTGCATGAGAAGACTCAACTGCCCATGTAGGCAGTACATATGGGTCATCCTCCTCCATCCGTGAAGAGGAAGGACTAGGCTCTGCAACACAATCAAGATTTGCTTGGTATGCAATCATTGCTGCAGGCAATGGCACATTCGTTTCGATAGGTCCATTCGAAAGACTTGGTATAGGAAGAATCCAAGGATCTTCCATATGGGAAGTGCAAAAAGACACCGAATTCAATGAAAATGAAGCCCCATCGAAACTAGATCCAATCATAAGGACGGGTGCAGGACAACTAAATGTCTCCATAAGGGATGGATACATACCTACACCCACACTCCTAGTTGTCGACTGAGAGTGGTCAATAATCGGGATCGAAGCTCTCGAGGATGCACTAACACTCCGATTTTTTAATGATGTTTGATCAATCGTAACAATCTTCCCATTAAATGGAAAGCATACAAGTCGAAATAGAGAAGAGGCTATGGCTTGCATACTATACATCCAATTCTGACCCAGTAAAAGATTGTAATCAAGGGGCGCATCAACCACCTCGACCTCGATCGCGACGGTCTTCCCTCGCAAATGGACCTTAAGAGAAGGAAGAATTTCATGTGGTCGAAATGATCCACCATAAAAAGAAGTCAACATGGTAGCGGATTTAGACAACTCGGGAGAACCCAAACCCTTCCAACACGACTAAGACATCACGGAAGCAGCAGCGCCTTCGTCAATCACAGTGCGTTTGATGGTCATGTTAAGACATTCTACATGAATCAAGAGAGACACATAGTAAGGCAAGCAAGTTTGTAGTCCCATGGTTTCAAATTTGATGATGAAAGAAGAGTTATCATCATTCACTCTAAGAGCAGATAGCAAAGCTTTCCTTTGCGATGGACAACTCTGAAGAACTTCAAGTGCAGACATCGCACAAGGAGTTTGGCCCAAATTCTTGACAACAGAATAGTTCTGGGCGGCTCGGGCATTAGGATTGTGCCTTGAACGCTTTAGGACTCCCTTAGGAATGCGAGGTGCAATCTCAGGTTTATCCGTAGGATTTTCAATACGCAAAGGACTCTCGGTAGGAGGAGGTTCTTTCCCAAGGTCTGGTTGTGACGAACCATAGTCTTTCGCATGAGTCACAACCTTAGTAGCACGCACCATGTTGATGCACCCATGACCAGTACAAGTTTCTGGCGGATTTTGATATCCACCCAACGTAGAATGAGGATCATGGGTCCTTGAGTTCATATTTTGATTATGGGGTAAAGGGTTGGTCAGCACAACTGGGCCCTGTGCTATGAACCTTGAGGCATCTTCCTTACGAGGGCACAAGTGAGTGAGGTGGTCATCCTTACAGAACTTGCAAGGAAACTTAACCTTACGTTTAGACTGCTTGTCCCCCCCAGCATTACGGGTGTTCTTGTCATTAAAATTGGCATTTTCATTCTTGTTCCCACCCTTACGATTGTTTTTACCCTTTTTATTATTCCTTTCGGGCTGCTGGTCGCCCTTCTGGTCCGACGATTGCACAGAAAGTACATTCATCGTTTGGGTGGGTTGAGACGAAGTCGCAGCTTGTCTCGACACGGATGGGTTAACAAACAATTGACTCAATTATTTCGCAACCGAATCCGCAGGTTTGGTACTCGTACAACCCACAATGCCATCAACATGTGGTCCAGGTTTGATCTTGGGATCGAAACTAGAATGCAGAGCGTTAGGTATGATCTCATATAATAGCCTGGATTGAGCATAAATCAAATCCAGTTCCTGTGCCCTAAAAATTGCTTGTTTCTCGTTCTAGAATCCGGATGTAGAAACATCCTTCGCGATGTAAGGTAACAACGATTTAAGGAACCACTCAAGGAGAAACTCCGGCGTTATGAAAGCTTTAATCAACCTCTTCCGTCTACGCCACTCTTGGATATGGTCCGAGATATGTGTGGCCTTGTCCTGCCGAAATGTCGACAAGAGCTCCGTACCAACGTCGTAACGTACTGGTAGCTGGAAGTGATTGAGGAAATTCATAGCAAGGTCATCAAACAAAACGAATGCCCCCCTTGGTAACTCTATATACCATTTCACTGCAGGCCCAGTGAGGGTGCTTTGAAATAGCCTTAAACAGATCGAATCATCGTGTAAGGAGTTGGAAGAGCACTAAAGGTGAAAGGTAGTGACATGTTCACTAGAATCTTCTCCTGGTTTGCCCTCGAATTTGGGAATGTCTGAGGGAAGCTTAGTAGGAACAGTCGGCCAAGCCGGATCATGAGATACAGGATCATTCTTTAATCTCAATAAATCAGGTAAATTTAACATTGTGAGGAAAGGGAGCCTAGGTTGATCCGACTTATGCCACACTCCCTGATAGTTTTGGTTCATATAAGGCTGACTATTGTAAATGCCATGGCCTTAGCCATAATATCCTCCTCCCGTTTGACCCGTATAGGGTAGTGTGGAAGCATTATGATGTGGTGTACCTTGACTATGCGGTGCTACAAAGCCATAATTAGAGGAGTAAGCAGGTTGTTGATACTCGTACCCATAAGGTTGATAGCTCTATCCATACTGCGGTCCATAGGCTTGTCCATGAGAAGCTCCATAAGATGTCCCATGGGATATCTCATGAGAAGCTCCATAAGAAGGGATATGGGGAACTCCTTGCGATGGATTGTAGGATGATCCAGAAACAAGAATATGACCTTCTGATACAACAGGAGATACTTGACTCTGAGATACTACTTTGCGAGCAGTCGTAGTACGAACCTGACTAGTAGCAACATTCGGACCCGAAGGACCACGTGAATGCGGGGGAGGAAGGGTTGTCAAAAATGCATTCGAAGGAGTAGGTATAGAGGACGAAGGGACATGTGAAGGGATATAAGTGGTATTCCCTATGGTCACTCGTCTCAGCTGTGGTATCCGTATCTGACTACTAACATTAGGTCTGGGATGGGCATGTGAGGTAGCTTCCACCGCAGGGATGGAAGGTGCAATGTGACTAGTGCTCCCAAATCTCTCCGCACGGAAAGGAATAGGAATGCCCCCAGGCGTAGTGCTAGGTTCAATTTCTGACTCGGCATGATGTGTCGGATCATGTGCATGGATATCAGACATGCCATAACTAACATGACTAGTGCTTATGGGTTCATGGTGAGTCTCGTCGCCCGGAAACCAATACCGACGACATGTGAATGAGGGATCGTAACCGAAATGTGAAGGTATATCAGGTGAAGGATCATATACAGGAGTAGGATCTTCCTCCCCAACCTCTTGAGGTGGAGAAGACATCTCAGGAATCTCATCCTCGTGATCTCCCATCATGTGAATCAATGTGAGAAGTAGTCCGCCCGGACTATCTATTTCTCTTTCCCAAAGGAAGAGGAGAAGTGGAAGGCAGAAGTCCTGCTAAACGACAAGAACAGTGAAATGCCGTACCAGAATCCATAATGACTCAAAAAATGAAAAAGACTCTTCTAATTATGCAAACCCTAGGCAAACTAACGTGCACAGAGCATATACCTATATAATGTAAATCCAAATCACAAGCAAGCAAGGGTAGGATATGTGAGCTCCCAAATGAAGCAAGGATGTATCACCTAGGAGATGCTTGAGACTCCCATACACAACAAGCGGAGGTTCGTAACCAATTATTGTGGCCCTCAACTTCAACGCATATAGCGACTGTGCTGTCTGACCCCAGCCTAGCCGGGACACCTGCAGAATAACCTCTGCGAAGTACCCCCTCGATAACCTAGGTAAGAAAAATAAGGTCACCTCAATATAATCAATGCTTAGGTGGACAGTCGCTGGCGGGATTGACCGTATGGGCAGGGTAGCAAAGCCCGTAACTCCCGAAAGAGCCCCCAAATACGAATACAATCCTGGAAATGTCTTCGATGCTACTCAGTTATGACTAGGGGTCATCCCAATCAATAACCGCTCATACTGCCTCATGCTTAACTCCCTTGTAAGAGGAGGATCCTGAGAAACACTAAATATACCAAGGAATTTCACACTCTCACCTGGACAGACACATACATGTTGTTGTTTAGTGGTCTTCCCCTAAAAATCAAAACTCAGGGCATATGCGACTGTATGCAGAAAACCCGTGTATATATGCGGAAATCCCAGTAAAAATTGTGTGTACACGCGACTGTGAAGCAAAAACTCGCGTATAGAAAGAAAAAGAGATAAAAAGAAGGTAAAACAGACAAGCTGAGACAAACTTTACTCCTATTAGACACTACCAGACAAACATGCCCCCAGACCCGACACAGAAATAGAAAAATCGGAGCAATTCAAGAACATTGAATGCCGATAAAAACCCCCAAAGAAAATGACTAGGAACTCCCCAGTATGGTCGCCAATTCTGTTATGGAGAAAACTTCCTATGGCTTGGGGTACCACAACAGACAGAGTAACCGCAGAAATCAATCATTTCCTATATGCAAGAGAAACCAAACATCTAACACTAAAGTATCTCGATACATATCTTATTCCAGACGGTTGATGTAGATCCCCGTTGAGCTTTTCCACGCTCGCTTGTATAAGTAATTTGCTCTCTCAACATTCAGCAAACAAAACAAGCATGCTATATAATTTTGTTAAACCTACTCTAGCATATATAATCAATAACATATAAGCATTTAAAAGCATCCATGGATTCAATACTCATTTAAATACACATTATTGGACAGGAAAAGATATTTCTATTAATATAAAACATAGATTACAATAGTGACAACCTCTGTCGGCACATCTGCGAATTGGAGAAACTGAGTCCACCTAGGCCTCTGTCACTTCAATCATCCATCTCTCGATAGCAAGCTCACAAGCAAAGGCAAGCTTGGGAAGAACACACAGTGCTCCAAGGGACAAAGGGATGCAAACTCAAGAATAAGCTCCGACAACAATGGACTATAGTTTTCTTGCTCTTCAATTCCTCTCCTCTCAATGTATCCAAAGGGTTCCTTATATAGTGATTAAATGGGGTAATGGAAGGTCAAATCCGAGCGATCGCAAGGCATATGGAAATCCAAGAGACAAGTGACTCAGATCCACATCAAGGAAAACTCCAAAACTACTTGGCCTTTTGCACACATCTCGATGTACGCGGGTTTAAGGGTCAAATCCACGTATATACGCGAGAACAGGTTTAAAAGTCATGTATAGCAAATAAGACATGTTTTTAGGGATGATCTTGGAAACATCAAAGGTACAAAAATGGTCCATGGGGTCTAAAGAGTCTGCAGAGGGACAGAGAAGGCCATAAATGTGTGATCCACCATGTGTGGTAAAATCAGCTGTAATAATATCCCCACTTGTAAAAATAGGGATAATGAGCCTCTAAGTCCATGGTTTAGGGAACCCTTGTTTGATCGCTTGATTGAATAGCTTGTGGATGTGAGGGATGAGGACAGGACCTCTAATTTTAATATTTCTGCATGGTAACCTTCAATGTCCTTAGCTTTTCCATTTGCCAGACGCTTAACCCCAAAATCTTTGTCTTCTAAGGAGAAAATTTATTCCGTTGTGAGCGAGGTTTCAAAGTTATCTATGACATTTGGAGATTCATAGAGCTTTTTAAGATAGGAATTTCGTGCAAAGAAATTCTATTATTATCTCTAGTTTTTCTAGTTAAAATCTGCCTCGAGAATTTCTTATGAGCCACCTTAGAGAGTTGTAAGAGATTTTCTTGTGTTTTATGAATATATTGCATTTTTTCCTTTTAGTTAGGGCTTTGTATATTTTTATCTTGTCCATTTTAAGAGACTCATCAAGAGCTTCCTTAATTTCTCTCCTCACACTTTTACAATCTTTATCATACCAAGGGTTGGTTTTGCTATTTCTTTTAGGAATAGCCTATCGACCCGACCATTTGCACCAATCGGACGACCAAGGCTCCATTTAGGCGGCGGCGGTGCTCTGGTGAGCGTCGGATTGGTGCAAATGATCGAGTCGATAGGTTATTCCTTTCTTTTATTACTTGAAACTTCAATTGAGAACTTGTTAATAGAATATAAAAAGGTTGTAGAATACCAAAAAATACTCATATCAAAACCTCCATAAATATTGGGTTATATATATTAAAATCAAAGTATCATAAAATTAAAACAAAACTCTTTGTATTTTATTGTTTCCAACTAAATCAAAAATAAAATAAAAAATATTTGCAACAAAATCTTCCCATTTAGATGGATAACCATTATATCCTTGAGAAAGATCCCTAAGTCATAAATATACATTTTTAAACATACATAAAAGACCTAAAGTAAAGTCAAACATTAATTATTTGATGTTAGAAATTACAGTGATTAAATCTTAACTTAAAAGTACATTACGCAATATATATGTTATCTAACTAACGTTGAAATATACACCATTTGATTATCCATGAAAAGCCTATTTTCCCGCCCTTGTATGTGACGTTGACTGTAATTATAACGATATTGTGGAGATGTTGATTGTAATTATAAAAGATATTATTTTATGGCATCATGTAAAGCGTTGACTGTAAATACTTAGGTTAATTTTTTATTTATTTTGCCTTGGATGTACTCGTAACTCGATCGATGTCTTTTTTGTAGGTTGGTGAGGTAGTTATATTATAACCAATTCATAATGATCATTTCACTCGGGAAAATGACGTGTGTTTAGGACAATATTCATAGCGAACTTAAAGGGCGTGGTTTGTATCCACAAAATCGTGAAACCATTCGTGTTTCGGGGATCAGAATATATCCTAAGAATTTTCGCTAAGTGTTTCAATCAATTCAACCAGGACAGAGACTTTCGTAGTGTTTGGCGTAACAAACGGCACAAGTTAATCCTTTCCTAACGAAACTTGAAATAAATAAATTAAAACCATGAAACTTGGGACCAGACATACGCAATCAGATTTCTCATCTCGAGAAATGCCATGGTCATAAATTCTAGCACACAGATTAGATTCCTGAGATGGTATTTGGATAAAATATAAATATCACACGACTATTCAACATATATATTGGATTAAACTCTTAACGCGGCTTCAAAAGGTCCAATAGAATCCCCTTTGAACAATTTTCTATAATTTGCGAATTCCCATGCTCTTGGATTCCCACTGTCTCTCCATATTTGTCTTCCTTCGTGAGTAACTGTATTAAATATAGGCAACAATTTCCACCATTATTTGTGGCAAGTTTTGATGTTGATTCTGTTAGTTTTTTAAAAGTCATATAATATAATTTAACAGAAAGGATGGCATGAAGTTATTGACATTGGTTTCTTTTAAAACTTAAAAGACCATCTGTCGGAAAGAAGTTTTATTGAGAAACTGTTTATAATATAATAACAATAAAACTGTTTTTAATATAATAACAGTTTATAAATATTACAAAATCAATATTTTGATACTAAAATGGGAATTTAATTATTCTACACCTAATGCCAATTTTGGAAAATGGTTTAATGATAAGTATAATTACCATAAATGTTCAATGCCGACATAGATTTTTTTAATAAAAATGACCTTATGGTCATTATAGTTAAATAAGTGTGTACAATACCTACTCAGCTTTGGAGCAGAGAGATTCTCCTTTAAAGCTCAGAGGGATACACTCTAAAGAATGTGTTGAACAGTCCGCCTCCAAATTACCATTACCGGGATAGATAAGCTAAATTTATGTACACTCCTGGTATTATAATAATAGGAACTTAATTAATTATTTATCAGAGCCTTGGGAGGTATTCTCACACTTATGAGAAAGCGCATTAGAAGTAGCACTATACAATTAGAGAGAAGAAGGCGTAGATATCTATAGATTAGCAAAGAATCAGCTAGCTAGCTACTGGAAATCTCTATGGAATTGTCTAATTCCTCCTCCTCCTGAATCAGTGCATGCATCCTCAATTTGAGGAACATGATGAATATATCTGAATGCAGGGCATCTACCAGTCTTACATTTCCATTTTCATATGGTTTGCTTCCAAATGACCTGAAACAGAACGTGCAACACTTGTAAGCAAATAGGAATTTCACTTAAAGGGACATAATTTTTTAGAGTTACAAATGGGATTTTTACTCGAAGGTACATAATTTTTTAGAATTACAAATGACTGGAGGCTTTCAAAGATGAAGGGCCAACCAGGAAGTCCCTCCGATGAAAATAGAGGTTGTCTGTCTTGAACTAAACCCATGGTAAAGACATTTTGCAGCTCGCTCTCCCAAGTAGAAGGTACGTGCCCCTGCCATGATTTTGGCTTTATGTCAATAAAATTTCAAAATGAATGGTGAGTTAAGGAAGTAAAATTGGTCGAACAAAAAACTCAAAAAACTCTGTTCTCACCTGGAAATTAGCAGCATCCCCAAACATTTCTGCACAACCTGGTTTATGCAGCGATGTCGTAGTATCTTGCGTAGGCAGATCCAATTCACTACATGCTCCTGCTTGCAACGAAGCTTGTTGCTGCTGCAGCATTTGTTGAAAGTGGAAATAGGGAGACAGATTTGAAGACATTCCTTCCAAAGAGGAAACGTTTCCAGGAGGAGGAATAGGCATCATCATCTGTGCAGGGTCCACAAATGGTCGCTTTAGCCATGACTTAAAATGTACATAAAAGGAAAAAAATAATTCAAGATGCTCTCGTAACTTACCTCTCTTGCAAAAAAATTGTCGATGTTGAACTCCAAGCTCGGATTCACGGCTGCCAGTTTCATTGATAAGAACTGATATGAAAGAGAGGATCGTGTGGTTAGTTGACAAATAAATGCTAGAATTCAAGGCAAAAATCATGAACTAGCACTTTTAAAGGGATGTTTGAGACATCAATGTTTGGTAATTTTGTATGCTTACTTCTACTTGTCGTTGAAGAGATTGAACGTAGTTGATGATTTCATCCAGCATGACTGCTCTTCCTGTAACCTGATTGGAGAAAAGATTAAAAGGCATGTTAAGAAAGTCAGACAACAAAAAAGTATGTGTTCTTTGCGCAAAGAAAGAGCAGCAGGGGCAGTTGAATAAAATGTGTGGATCAATTCAAGAAAGGGCTTATAATATTTACCTTATTGCACCCGGGAACCAAGTCCTGCAAATATTTCATGCGTGCACTAATTTTCTCTCTTCTAACCTGGAGGTATAGCAATCGAAATCTTAGAAAAATACTTCGCATTCCTTTACTACCAGCAGAAATTTCAAGCAACTAACAGAATGGCAGGTATTCTCAACCTATTGATGACTTGAGCTCTGAATAACTGCAGGTTATATGAGATAATAGAACTTACCCTCTCTGCTAAGCTATGGCTGTCCGTTGCCTGGCCTCGCCGAGCTCTTACATGAATGTAGTCTTGCTTCTGGTTCTCCAAAGGCTTTGGATTTTCTCTCGCAGATTTTGGACTGTAATCTACTGAATTGTCACTGTTACTCTGCTCTGTTTTTGCCATTGCCTCCTCTTTCTCCTTGGCGCCGAGATGAACAGCTTTGCTTCGCTTTTCCTTGGATTCTTCAGAATCTGCCATCTGGAGTCAATTTCACCAGACGCGTCAAGGTTTCATAGCCAAAACAGAACGGTCTTTGAATGTAAAAAAGGTAAAATCTTAGGGCAATGGACGCTTCAAGAAATCAAGTTATCCACAAAAATGCAAAAAAACTGCATATGCCACAAAACACTCAACCCTTTGACTTGACAACAGTTTCTATGAACTCAGAATGTAGTTGCCTAAAATAGATATAAATCTTGACTAAAGTAAATCTCGGAAAAGGTAAAACCTTCACTCAATCCAAAATCTTGGACAAAATGCACATCTTTCACAATATTTTCTATAAAGCTTTAAAGATCTCAAATATTTAAAAAACAATAAGAGAAACAGAAAAGATAGGGCCAAATCTATACATGAAGAACATGAAGAAGAGCATAATTCATAAACTATCGGTGGAAAGAGTCAAATGAATGTAGCTTGGGTGGTTGGGAGAATGTTACCCTCCCCACCCAGGTTTTACTCTTGTAATATTGGAATTTTCCATGGAGTAACCCTCTAACAAATAATGAACCACATTTGAAAAAAAAACGAACAGTGAAAAGAATTACTACACCTTTCAATACTTCTCCTTCTCCAAATTCTCCAAGAAAAGAGTTTTTCTTCAAGATAAGGGGATATTTATAGTGTTTCCACAAATTTCTCAAAAAATATGCCATATTTACAACAATAAACTTCATATATAAAAACTGAATTAGCATACCCTGTGGTTTTGAGCACTTGTCCTGCAGCTTTTCCTCTTCCTTACGGCATTGTTGTTTGTAGTCTTGGCGTCCCCTGCAGATGACTTTTCAGAGACAGCAGATTCTTCAGCCACGACTGACGATTTTTCAGTTTCAGCTGCCGCATTTTCTACGGTCGGAGGGCAGCTAGCCGTTCTGCAAAACGCCTTCCTGCTTTCGGAATCGTCGGAACAGGCCACTTGCGTTTCTTTTCTGGCAACATCAGAAAGGAACTCCGTTTCTCCTACTGATGCTGTTTGACTCGTTAAGAGTCTTGCGTTCCAGTTTTTGCCGTTAAGAGACGAGAATTTCGCTGCGCGTTCTGCAAAGCCAGGGTCCGAAGGAAACGGCCCCAAACATGCTGGTGCTTTTAATGCGCTTCTGGCATTTGCTTCGCTCTCCACAGCACACATACTTCCCGTGTTGTTCGATAAATTTGACCAGTCAGTATGCAAGTTCAGTGGTCGATTGGGAGAGGACATTGACCTGCTTAGCGTTTGTCGTAGCGGAGATCCTTGGGACGACATTGATCTGCTTAAGTTCATGGCGTACTCTGGATTTACCGTCAATAAATGTCCGTTCTGCTCTGCCAATTGTTGCCATTCGCTTGTAATTATGCCGTCTATCTGAGAAGACGTGAGCAATGAAAGAAACGGACCGTGCATTTGCTCGGAATTAGAATTTGTTCTCAAGAATTGCTGCTGTTGCGGCCAATTCAGCTGTGTCTGTGCATTGGGCCCTGTCCTCTGTTGGTCTGGCATACACATGTCCATTGCATTCATGTTATTATGCTCGTTTGGAAGTAATGTGACCTCTGATTGTTGTTCTTGAGGTTGCTGCAGAGAATAAAGCAAATGCTGGGCTGAATGAGAGCTGTCTGTAATTTGGTCCATGCATACAAATGAACTGTAGCTAAGAGGAGCCAATTCGCATGCAGTTCTTTAACCTTCAAAGTTTCTTAGCTTTGTCAAAAATGTTGAACTGTGGTGAACCCCCTGCAAGACATTTAAGCTTAGTTAGCATTACTTTCTTCAAAACAATTCAGCTAAAAGAACGGAAAATTGACCTTGCAGAGAAAACTTTTCCATAATTAAAACTAGAACCTACCAATTAGTTCACTGTTTTCAGAATGTATTCCTTTTCTCAACAAAATTAAAGCTGCAAGTTTATCTTCAGATGATTTACAAAGTTATTCTTTCCATTTTTAGCTCACTGTACAAAGCTATCTATTTCTCCCTAAAAAGCAGTCAAAACTACCGTTCGGTTGCTCTTTAACCACAAATCTTCACATTTTCAGTACAGGTCCACTTCAAAAAGCATTTTTTGCCACAAAAAATTGAAAAGATGCAGTTTCCAGATCATAATTAAGCCAAAAGCTGTTTCATCTTGCACAAATTTCATCTTTTGAGAGGTTTCTCAGAGACACATTAAACTTTGACAATGCCACAAAACTAACTCGGCGCGATCAGTACTCACTCCAGCCCGCTTCGATGAAGAAGAAAGCCAAAGGCAACAAATGCAAACCGTACATCACGCAGCAGTGCATTTCTTTAACAGGGTATGTACAAACCGACATGGAAAAAAAAAACAACAGACAGATGATATAAAGATGCCAAAGTTACACACTAAATTTAGCTTCATATATCATACCGCCAGTCTCACCTTTGTATCAGGTAGCCGAATCCAGTCCTTGACAGTCTTTCCAGTACATGGTAACCTAATAAATCGCTGCAAAAGTAACTAAGTGCAATGCTGCAAACACAACCCCAACAAATGCACGACCGAGCAACCCAGCCTCGTTGGCCTTTATAAACAACAACAAAATTTTCACCTCGCGGGCAACCAATGTTTATCTTGAACCTCCGATCCCGCGGACTGGAGTAACAATAATTATTAATATTATTATTTCAATGATACCAATGTCTGGCCCAGGTCAAATCTGCACGGGAAATACCATTAATATCTTAAATAATAAAGCACCACTACAATCAAATAGTTCACGCAAATGTATTTGCCAGTCTGATCAGATTCAGCTGCAAATGTATGGAGTCCAACAATATTCCAGCAAAGCTATTTTGTAAAGATTAAATTCGACCTACGAACCATATTCCTACTTTTCTTTTCGCATACGGCAGGATCAAGATCGGAAAAAGAAATACGCGTTCCGTTAAGGTTGTCCGTGAGGACAATGTAGTATAAAAATGGATCTTCTTAGCAAAATTTTAGGTGGCAAGGCTTTTTTTTTTTTAAATTTTCGTTTTTCATAAAAAATTTTAGATACAAGTTTATTAGGCTAATGTGCTCTCACAAGTTTTAATACTCTTTTACAGAATTTTACAAATTAAATTCCCAAGGTATTGGGATTATATTTTTAGGTACTTTGTTCAATTAGATTTTTATATACTATATTATTAGATAATTAAAGAAACAACACTTTTACACTTTTACACGTCAGAGTGTTGGGTTTTGAACTTATTTTTTGTGTTAATGTTTTATCCGAATTAAATATAAGGTTGCTGAGTTACATAGATTTCGATTGACTGGTACAACTTTATGACTACTTTTTGTGGCCGGGACCTATTTGCCCAACCATTTGCACCGATCGAACGACACAGGTCGTCGGACGTGACCGCTCACCCGAGCCAGGTCATCCTATCGGTGCAAATGGTCGGTTCACTAGTTTATTCCCTTTTTGTGTCAACACCCTGCCCGAATCAAACATAAGGCTGCTGAGTTATATAGATCCCTGCCCGAATCAAACATAAAGCTGCTGAGTTACATAGATCTGGATTGACTGGTACAACCTCATAACTTATGAAGATAGAGGCAACCATTAATGATTTATAAAGACGAGTGATTGAAAAAGGGGACAAATAAATGTTTTAATAAAATAAAATTTAAATTTAAATTATTATTATAAAAAAATATACAATTTGATTTTTTTATAAAAAAATTTATTATTTAATAAAAAATTAAATTTATAGCGTATTAACTTAAACCATTCTCCCTTGTTATTAAAAGCAAAATAAAAATTGAAACCAAACCTCCTATCAAATTTATTTATGATTTTTAACTGTATTTAACGATCAACCTAGTTAGTGAATAATACTAATGACAGTGAGATTCCATGATCCATCCCTTGAGGGCTTGGAAAAGGTATGCTGAGAAGGTGAGTTGATGTGACCCGAGCCACGTACCGGTCCCCGACCGGGGGCCTTTTGCCGGACGGTGCTCCGTCTGACTGAGCGGCCAGTCGGTTTCTATCTGATCGTGATCGCGATTGGAGGCGGGTGATGCGGATGTGGGAATCGTCCCCACTCCATGTGTTGAGTCCCAGTTGGAAGACATTCTCATGACTGACACGTCTGTCGGGTATGGCCTCATCCAAACCCACGTGGATACAACCCCCTTCACCAATAAAAGCCCGTCATTCCCAAAGATCGTGCCATGTCATGCGCCACCACCGGACTAATTGACGTCGGCCGGCTGGAGGGTTGTTGCTTAATGTGATCGCTATCGGAGGAGACACGGCCTCCTCCGTCCAGTCAACATCGTGGAGGGGGCCTCCCGTTTTTTCTTCTGTCGCTCACTGAAGTTGCCCGGTCTCCGTCGTGTAGATAACCATTGCAAAAATTCAAACAGCATTTAATTGCTTGCTGGACCCAAAAAAGAAAAAAAAACCTCTCGGCCCGGCCTCGCCTCGCCTCGCCTCGGGGTCTTAGAGTACTACAACGTTTATTTAAAAGGTGTTGTAATAATTACACAACAGTCTACGTGTCTGACAATCTTCTAATTTGGGTATTTCGGGGATGTAATCATTCTCTTTTTCTGTATGATTTCAATTTTCCATATTAGTCTTCCTTTCAATAATAATATAATAATATCTAGATGATGTACTTCCGTACGTCAGCCCTAGCCTTAATTTTGTTCAACGAAGTCTCGCGATGATTCCGGTGCTTACATTGTATCTGATTCCTGGTGCTTACATTGTAGCTGGACTCTGGAGTCTGGAGCACCGTTTGTTCTTCGTTCTTCGATTCCAGAATCCAGAAGCCACTCCTCGATGTTGGAGCGGGCGGTCCCATGGCGTGAGTCCCAATACGAGGTCAATACTGCTAATGGTCAAACCCTACGCATCTTTCAATAGCAGGCCGACACCTGTTGCTGTAGGAGCGTGCAGTATGTATATGGAGAGTTAAGAAGCGGGGGTCTTGTCTGTCTGGCTGTCTGGCTGTCTCTGGAGTTCCAAGGAAACAAACCCCACCCCACTGAAAATTGAATGCTTTTATCCTTTCCGAAGCAATCACAGCTATGGAAAACAGGAGACGTATAGAGAAAGGCAGCATAAAGCCAATGGTGCACACTCCCCCATGCTGCCGGGCTTACCTGCTCTTTCACTATGGATAGACTTCCAAGCCAATCTTACTCTACTCTACTCTCCAAGAAGATAACAACACATTCAAATTTATTAATTACACCACTTCTTTTTTATTAAATATTTTAACATCCTTATGGGAAGTTGTTTTAAGTTTTTTTGTTTTTGTTTTTTTAAGTCGTTGGGATCTCATGGTAGAGAAACTCAGATTTATTTCCATTCATTTATACTTGCATAATTGTTGTGAACATTATTGATATGTTTCAACATTCATATATAAAATTTCTACGAAATGCCAAAATTTAGGTAACATTGTCGAATAAATTATTAGTTTAACACTTCATTGTCATATATAAAAAATAAAATATTTGTCAAACACTTCACGAGTAAGAAAAGGAAAATCGAATGAAATATGGTTTTAGGATATGTGTTAAATTACATTTATTTTGAAGAAAAAGGGTGGAATTGTGAAATCTCTTTGTTTTTTTTAATAATTGTAAATAATATTTAACAAGATTGATTAATGTTGTTTATTTATCTGAGTTATTTTTTATAATTATTATTATTATAGTAATTATTTATGGTTTGAATTTGTTAATATGAGATCTTGTTTTTCATGGGATTTTAATATTTTTTATTATCTAGATTAATTTAGAATAAAGTTAGTTAATAAATTGAGAAAAAATAAATTTAAATTAAGTTAATAGAGTTTTTATCAAATGTTATAATTATATTAATTTAGAATGGGGTTACTTAATAAACTGACAATTTATTTTTCAATTTAAAAATAATAATTTATGAAAACTTTATGTGTAAAACTTTCTCTTCTATAGGTTTTAACTTCTTTTGAATTTTTTTTTAGGTTTTAACTTATTTGGAACAGGTACGTTGGAATTTTAAAACAATGATAAATCAAAGGCTAAACTTCGTATAGTCAAAAAGGCTAAACAATGAAAAAACAATGAAGAGGTACGTTGGAATTTTAAAACAATGATAAATCAAAGGCTAAACTTCCTCTAGTCAAAAAGTTAAAAAATTAATAAATAAATAAAAAGAACCCATTATAAGAAGGTAGGTTTTGTTGGAATTTTAAAAGGGTTCCGTTGGAATTTTAAAAGAATGATAATTTTTGTAGGAGTAACATTAGACAAATAGTTTAGAATTGGGTGTGTTAAGGGTGTACCATTATAGTATGCCTTAAAATTTTGTTCAAGGTTAAATTATTTTAAGTAGAAGTAAAAAAAAAAATTGGTATTTGTTTTTATTTGGAAAATGGTAGATTTTAAAGTTTCATTTTATCTAAAATTTATTGTTGAATTTTTAAAGATTTGGATCATTTTAAAATGGAATAGTGTAATCTATTATGTTGTTTTTATGGATTTTAGAAAAGATTTTGACACAGTGTATAGAAATAACCTGTGGAATAAGCTAGAGGAGGTTAAGGTTCCTTTTTAGTTGAGAGTTGTCGTGATAAGGTTATACGAAAAGGTCATTGCCAAGTTTAAGAATAATGAGGGGTGGGCAACAGATATAAATTGTAATATTGGAGTTAAACAAGGTTGCTCCCTCTCCCCTACTCTTTTTGGCATTTACATTAGTAAGCTAGAAAAATTGTTTAGAAGAAACAGGTTGTATCGGTACAATCTTAGCTGGATAGTTATCATCCTCCTACTTAATGTTGATGATATTGCTCTTATGGCAAGGTGTTCTTCTGATCTCGATAAACAATTAAGAATTCTTAAATATTTTTTCTCTAACATGGGTATGATTGTTAACACCAATGTTGGCGTTTGTCCTACCTTCGACCTAGGTTCGGTCCCTTCCCTTGCGCACAACAAAGCCCAAGATATCATCCTGACAAAGCAAGGCTCAGTCGGCAAAACCTGCGATGCAGATGCAGTCTCACCCGAGACATCTCTCTATGGGTAACTGCCAAAACCAGGTTTTCGTAGTTTGGTGAGAAAAAACACAAAGGCGCTCTTCATCTGGCATGAGAAATATATGGAACCTTTCGTCTACGCACTAAGTTGCAGAGTATATTCTAGATATTTCGTCTTTTATCTATATAGACTTCTTTCTCCTGTCATGCTCTCCATTCTTATGTTCGCTACTCTTCCTCTACTTAACTCTACTGATGATTTGCACACAGCCTGGATCGAATCAATCTCTTATATGACTTGTACTAATGATCCGCATACAGCCTGGATTCAATCAATCTCATATATGACTTCTACTAATGATCCGTACACATCCTGGATCGACTCAATCTCTTATATGACTTCTACTAATGATTTGCACACAGCCTGGATCGACTCAATCTCTTCTATACTCATGCGCACTCAGTTGCGGGCCTTCAACTCTTCTCTATGACTCAATAGACTAACAATAATACAAATTAGATTGTCACTAAATGACCAGCTGCCACTGAAACTAACATCAACAGACCCTTTGGAGGCTAACCCGCATACATCTCAGTTCCTCCTTTTATAGGTTCTTACATGTCGCTTTTAGGCGACTTCATATAGCTGGCCAAGAATTTTTCTTTCCTATTCTATCGACACATGATACTAAGCACTAACGGCCTGACTTACAAAGATCCTTTCATACATGCGGCTCCTGCCAACTCTATTCAACTTCATACCCACGATCTTTCTGAGCTATCACTTTTTAGTTGTTGCACCACTGCACGTCTTCCAACATGGTTAGCTCTGTCGCATCCTTCCTTGTCGCATCATTTCCTTATGTTGGTGTTCCTCTTCCGTCAGCCTCTCTTCTATCACGAACTCTTCTCTTCTTCGGTCACATCTTCCTCTTATGTTGCTTCTTCCCTTAGCTCTTTCTTCTTTGTCTTCTTATGTTCTTCTTATGTCACATCTTCCTTTCTTGCTACATCTTCTATCTTATCCTTCCTTCCTTCTGCGATTGATTCTGTCGCGGTTGCTTTTCTTTCTCCCCTTCTTTTGTTCTTCCTTCTTTACTTCTGTCGTGGATCCTTTTACTTATTGTGACTTGACTCTTTTTCATCCTTGGGCAGAGTTCTAGCTGGATTCTACCTATCTTCTCCTAGGACCAACAGTCCCCCAACACTCACGTGTAGCTCGTTCTGAGCCACACAAGGTTATTGTTCCATCTCATTACTTGTGCCGACATGACCTTGAAAATCTTGCAATATTTTCACTACTTTCTCTGTCTCTTGTCACACATCTTCCTCTGCTTTCTGCAAATTCTCCATAAGGTTGAAACTGAGGTGTTTCGACGGTACGATCATTGTTGCTTGTACTGCCCATTGTACTCTCTAATATACATGTTGAATAATTCCTGTAACTCTTTTGGCTTCAGCCTACAACTATTCAACCTTATCTGCATGTTGGTGTTGTTGCTTGTGCAACACCGTTACTTGTTGCTGCAATTTCTTCCTTTCTGCCGCCCTAGCCATCTTCTGCGCTAAGGGTAACTACTTCATCTCATTCTTCAGCTGAGTTACTTATGTCTCAGTTGTCCGCAACTCCTCTGCAACTTTCTCTAGTTCAATGTCTTCCATCAAAGCTTCCCAAGCTTGATAGACTTGGTCAACAACCTTAGCACATAGTGCCTCTTCCTCTTTTATCTTCTTTGTAGCTTTTGTTGCTGCTTTTGTTCTTTTTTCTAACACTTTTGGTGGTGTGCTTGGTCTTATCTACACCTCTAACTCCACGACTTTCTTTCGAAGGTCGTTTTCTATCTCTCCAAGTCGAATGACGTTGGCCTCTGGAAACATTTCCTTTGTTATGCCTTCTTCTACAAAATTTGTACATGCAAGGGTTACAATCTTGTCGAGCCTTTGCCTATTTTCTTCCCACATATTTGTCTTCAGCTTGGCCACTTGCACTACCTGCCTCATCCTATTAATACTTTTATTTGTGACTTTCTCATGCTTAATCAAGGCGCCTTCTCTTAATTTCGTTTCAGCGATTGCGGCATTTTGTAATGCATATACCTCAGCCATGTGCATCTGCGAGAAATATACGCTTATCATCCCTATGCTTTTGGCAACATCATTACATTCTAGGGTTCCCATATCAATTACTTCTCCTAACACTTGTGTTCTGATCGATGCACTCGACACTGGTATTTCAGCTAGTCGCTCTTCAAAAGTTCCAAGTATATCCCGCGACTCAGTTCTCTAAAGTGCATATTCCACTACAATTCTAACCTCTGCATCATATTTACATAACACTTTAAGCAAATCAGTAACAGTACATGTAAGCTTCGTCTGTCGCTTGTCTACTTTCTTAAATACTATCTCTCCAGTTTCTGCCATCGGTTTTGTTAACTGCGTCAAATCTTCCCCATCAATGTTGATGGTATTTCCAGTTCTCCCAGCCTTTCTCTTTTTCTTTCATCTAGACTAGGATTTCTCTTTATCAGTCTCCTTTCTTTTCTTTTGCACATCTTGGTCTGTCAGAGTCAAGCTCAAACCGGTTTGAATCGGATAATGATCTTATGCATTGTCCTGCGGTTCCTGTTCTTGATCTTTTTTTTGTGATGATGGTGGTTTGTCATGTTCCAAGTCGTCGGCTGCTATTTGGTCATCTAAGACAAAGACATGCCATTCCTTTGACCATTCATCGACAATGGAATCAATTTCTTCTTCACTCAGTAAGAATTGTGTCGCCAACCATTGGCGTTTTCGTTCTTGTAGAGGCTATATCATAACATGATGCATCCCGACGTGAAACTTAACGACTTAGCGCAATCGTTTAACAATGCCATCCTCAAGTCTCGGTTGCCTCTGTACCTAATCCATCAAGGCCTCTCCATGCATAAAAAATTCAATATTACTATCTCATTGCCTCTCGTTGTTTTCATGTGTGAACCATAGATTCTGGTATCTGGCTCCCCTGCGGCGAACTAGTATATCCATGGGTTAATAGTGTGGTGGGTCAGACCAAACAACAAATGAAATCAAAATTAACAACCAAGCGTAGTGGAAAGGTTTACCACTTTCCTGTGACATAGTTGTGTCTTCTAGCAATTCATTCAGCAAAAATTGTGACCAGTTAACCTGAACCCCCTCTGCACAGAGTTCAGCTAACGCAACTACACCTGCAATACACTGGTTCAGACACATTTTGCGCAACATTTTACATGATAATACCTTCGCAGCAAAGCAAACGGTATAGTCATTAATGCACGATATTAGGAAGCCTCTGTTGGCCCTAATCAATTCATATTTGTACTTAACCCTTGTTATCATCATTGTTTCCTGGTCTTTTCATAAAGACGGTGTTGGTTCTATACCTACCAGCAGGAGACCTGTTATTCCTGTAATTAGCTCGACATCCACATAATGTACTTCATTCCAGCAATTGTCGAACAAAGGTATTCACTTCTGCGTTGCGGCCAAAGTGTGGCATGTATAACAACGATAACAGTCC
This sequence comes from Pseudotsuga menziesii, assembly GCA_001517045.1. NCBI lineage: Eukaryota > Viridiplantae > Streptophyta > Pinopsida > Pinales > Pinaceae > Pseudotsuga > Pseudotsuga menziesii. Next base: position 161,528 of record LPNX010071300.1, on the reverse strand, counting down.
CGATTGTTACAGTCCTCTTTCCCATTCCATTGGAACGAAGCGATTCGGAAAGTCTGATGTGTCCTGCACAGTTACCATGTATTTTTTCCTTTCCAAATATTTTTGTTTCTTGGTGTTGTGGTCAACAAAGGATAGCTTCCACAGGTTCGTAAAAATATCCTTCAACACCTTAATACCTTTTGGCATTGTTGGTGCGATCAGTAGTGCCCCCAACTTCTTTGGAATTTTAATGTTCAGTGCATCTGCACCCCTTGGTGGAATGTATGGCAGCAACATATGTCTAGTTTTAGAGTCTTCATCCTCCTCAGGTATTGATGGTGGTGTTGGTGGTGCCGTTGTTTTCTCCTTCTGCTTCATATTACTTTTGCGCTTCCCCCATGAAGTACCTGATGGACCTGGTAGGTCTGCACTTGATTTTCTAGATGGTTTGATTGGAGGAACTGGAATTCACTCAGTAACTGGAGCAGCCTGTTGTTCTAGTGGGACATATCCTGCAGTATCTTCCATGATTGGTGTAGGTGATGCAGTTGCAACTTCATATTCAATAGCTAAACTAACACTAGAGATTGAAATTACCATGCTCTGAGTAATTTTCTTCGACTCTTGAAGTTGCATACAACAAATTCTCTTCTCTCATGCAAATAGAATGAAATGACTTGGGTGCGAAGGTTGATAGTATGCACCGGTTTTACCCCCAGTTGTTCTTCACATGCACAGGCAATTAATAGAAAGAAATTTGTCCTTTCAGTCACATGGGTACATCGTATGAATAATTAAGGAAACTTCTATACACATCTCTATTTAACTAGCACGTCGAGTGGTATTTATTTCCATAAAGACAGACGTGACCATAAAGCATTTCGTCAATTTTCCTCAGATTTTTCAAATTAATGCCCTCCATTTGTCCTATCGAAAATGCCTGACATCCATCTCTCATATCTATACTCTTTGTATTTCTTGCGACATCATCGCACTCCTTGCAACCTATGTGTTTCCCTTCACCAGATCTCGTTTTCTTGTGATAGACTGTGTCGTTGTCCTAAATTTTTGGTTTGCACCAAACACTAAGTATGTGAGACGTTATATCTTCAAGCGACATACTAGAAGTCTGCGAACGCAAATTTTCCTCTTCCTTTTTTCTTTTTCTTGATTTTTCTCTCTCTCTCTTTTTTATGCGACAAAGTCGCAATTATCATGATACGGGTTCAGCCAACTTCCATTCACCCAACCTTGAACCTATGTTCCATCTAACTTTTTCAATTTCATAGCTCCTCCATTAGTGATCTTTGTGATGATATACGATCCTAACCAATGCGTTCTCAACTTTCCTAGATGCTTGAAAAATTTACTGTCATACATAATAACAAGTCCTCCAACCTCAAAGTGCTTTCTCTTAATGTGTTGTTCTCTTAATTTCTGGCAGTAGTGTCGGGTCCAAAACTGAAAAACCTTAGAATTGGATTTTGCTTCGACAGAAAGATGCGCCCTAGGGAGGAGAGTTATTCCACCCTACTTTTGCTGAAAAACTGTGGAGAGAGATCCACAAAATAGGAAGACCTAGTTCCCGCAACTGCATAGTGTCTTCTTCTCATGTTAGCTCTGATTCCATGTTAGTTTTTCAAAATTAAGCTAGCATATCATTAGGATCTTTAAACTAAGAGAACAACAAGCATAGCAATCAAACACAAGAGACAATGAACACAGTGTTTTTCCTCGGGGAAACCATAAATGGAGAAAACCCCGCAACTTCCTCTGAGATAGAATCAGCACCAAAGTGAAACCCAAAAAAAAAACAGTAAGACAATCTCCCGACAGCAGTAAGCTCTTTCCTCTTGCCCCAGTGTCTTTCTCTTCCTCAACTATGCGCTACACTTGAGTGTGTATGAGATGTGTGCTAAATAGAGAGTCCAGCTCTCTATTTTTACTAATCCCAACATGGCTAAAACCCTACTAGGGTTGACCTCACTAGGAGAGTCTAATAACCCTAGGGCCCCGAAACTGGGAGGACTTTAACCCTTAGACAATAGGAGGGTTACCCACAATGACTGGACATGACTTGTTTACATTATTGATTCTCCCAATCGGAACATCGGGGCATGACATGACACAAGAACATCCCGAAACAAACATCAGGTTACAATAGATGAGAAATACAAGTGAATACATTCCAAAGTTACAATTACATTAACATATCCGTGTAGAGGTATCGGCCCAACCACTCTGTTGGGTTCAACCAATATCCTTTACTCTCTTCTCATGTAAACTCTAATGCTTTAAAATCCATCCAATCTTGGATTTCACCCTTCTCTAGATGCCACAACATATCCCTCACCAAAATGATTCATTCTCCCGACAACAAAACCATTTGTTGGCATTTGTCCTACCTTCGACCCAGGTTCAATCCCTTCCCTTGCATGCAACAAAGCCCAAGATATCGGCTCGACATATCAAGGCTCAGTCGACAACACCTGCGATGTAGATGCAGTTTCACCTGAGATATCTCTCTATGGGTATCTTCCAGAACCAGGTTTCTGCAAATGGGTGGGGGGATTTCACGTCCCATGGTCTTCTACCAAGGCGCTCAACAAAGGCTGATGGGTGGGGTCTTAATACTTATTATACACAATTAAGTTGTGACACAAATCATCCTTCGACAGGCATTATGACAACAAACCCAATGCAACATAGATACATTCACAATAACCATACGATAAACATATATAAACTCTGTTGCAAGCAAACACACAAACATACATTCACAGTAACATACACATATGACTTAAGGACATTCATCATTCACACACTTGACACATAATCTAATGCGGAAACCCATCCAAGAAAAGCCACAAAGGTGCTCTTCATCTAGCATGAGAAATATATGACACCTTTGGTCTGCGCACTAAGCTGCAGACTCTATTCTAGATCTTTCTTATTTTATCTATACAGACTTCTTTCTCCTCTCATGCTCGCCATTCTTCTGTTCACTACTCTTCCTCTACTTAACTCTACGGATGATCCACACACAACCTAGATCGACTCAATCTCTTCTATGACTTCTACTAATGATTTGCACACAACCTGGATCGACTCAATCTCTTCTACACTCCTGTGCACTCAGTTGTAGGGCCTTCAACTCTTCTCTACAACTCAATGACTCAACAGATTAACAACAATACAAATTATATTGTTACTAAATGACTAGATGCCACTGAAATAACATCAATAGACCCTCCGGAGGCTAACCCGCATACGGCTCGGGTTCCTCCTTTTATAGGTTCTTACATGTCGCTTTCAACCGACTTCATATAGTTGGCCAACATGTTGTCTTTCCTATTCTATCGACACATGACAATAGGAACTAACAACCTTCTTACAAAGATGCTTTCATATGTGCGGATCCCACTGACTCTAGCCAACTCTGTGCCCACGATCTTTCGGAGCTATCACTTTCTAGTCATTATGCCACTGCATGCCTTCTGACATGGTTAACTTTGTCACATCCTTCCTTGTTTCATCCTTTCCTTATGTCGTTGTTCCTCTTCCGTCGCGACCTCTCTTATGTCGCGAACTCTCCTCTTCTCTTGTCACAGCTTCCTCTTATGCCGCTTCTTCCCTTAGCTCTGTCTTCTTTGTCCTCTTTTGTTCTTCTTCTGTCACATCTTCCTTTCTTGCTACTTCTTCTGTCTTATCCTTCCTTCTGCGACTGCTTCTGTCATAGCTCTTTTTCCTTCTCTCCTTCTTATGTTCTTCCTTCTTTACTTCTATCGCAGAACCTTTTACTTCTCATGACCTGACTCTTTTCAATCTTTGGGCAGAATTCTAATTGAATTCTTCCTATCTTCCCCTATCTTCCCCCAGGCCCAACAACCGACAAGACAAAAACCATTATTATAAAATCTAAGAAATACACCCATGGGAATTTTATTTATGATAATAGAAATATATAGGAGATGACTTCTTACAAGTATCTCAGAATTGATATTCATCATAATCTCAATTGGAACTATAGAATTGAGAAAATGATTAATTGAGGGTGGAAAGCTTATTTTGGTCTTGAAAATAAGTGCAAATCAGCCAATCTGGTCATGTGGGATAAAAAGAAGTTCCTCTTTGAAACTCTTGTCATCTCTGTTATCTTGTATGGTTGTGAAGTATGGGGGTGCAACATTTCTAGAGAATATTGGAGGAATATTGAGCAAATCCAGAACCGGTTATAACTTATAACCTCAAAATTAAAAGCAATACGCCTTATCCTATTCTCCTCATAGAAGTGGGTCTTCCCCCCATCAAGAACATGGCTATGACTAGGTACTTAATGTACAAGCATAGGATAAATAACACGGGAAACAAGAGACTTCCTAAAATTGCTTTAAACTCTAGTCAAAACCAACTACAACTCAAGCGGTGTTGGTGTAAAGATGCCATGACTTGGCTAAACCATTGGGGCATTGATGAAAACGACATTTTGCAGAACATTGATAATGTCAAAAATATTATTACTTATAAGTTTAAAGAGAAATTTTGGTACGAGGAAAATAAAGTGATTAAGAGAAAATTAAGATACTATAAGGAGGTCATTAATCCTAACTTGGAATATCAGAAGTATCTCTCGGTAGGAACTAACTCACGGAAGAAAATTAATATAGCCAAGATTAGAACGAACTATCATGAAATCCATAGCGAAACAGGGTGTTGGTCTATTCCTAAAACTCCATGGGCGGAAAGGGTTTTCCATATATGTGAAAATCACTTTCTCTTAGAGTACCTTACTTACACCCACATTAGATCTGAGTTTCATGGTATTTGCTACAATGCAAACCTTTATAACCTCCTAACTTGTCAAAACTATAGTGAGCTTGGAAAGCTTCTTGGCAAGCTTTTTGAGTACAAGAACAAGATTTTAAAGTAAACCAAGTATTATCCTTCTTAAGGTCCAATAGACCAAAGTTGGTCTGAATGGAAGTTAATCATCATCATCAACATCAACATCATCTAAGGTGTGGAGTTTCTAGCGGTTTTTGGTTGGAATCCCTAAATGTTATTGGTAAAATCTAAATTTGGAATCCTTTAAAATGTGTTTTTGAATGCATAACTAGATTTAGTACCCTCAAATACCTAATTATTTTGGTAAACTCCAAATTTAGAAGCATTTAAAGTGTGTTTAAGGCTAAAATATATAATTTTATATTAAAATAATATTAGTTTATTATTTCTCGATTATTCATATGAGATAGTTATAGTTATCCATTTATGGTGTAAGGTAAAGATTAAACTAATTAATATAAACATATAAACCAAATACTATTTAATAAACAAAAAACAAAAAATGATATGAAAAAAACAAAAAACAAATTGTTACCCCTTTCTTTAACCATCGCTTAACTAAAACTTATTTAA
>LPNX010071300.1:143675-156108 GCA_001517045.1 Pseudotsuga menziesii | reverse complement strand
ATATATATATATATATTATAAACATATAAAACAAATACTATTTATTAAACAAAAAAACAAAAACCGATATGAAAAAAAACAAAAAACAAATAGTTACCCCTTTATTTAACCATCGATTGAGTGAAGCTTATTTAAATCTTAATCAATATGCATTTAAGCATACCAAGATACGATGACCATGAAATGAATCTTGATTGTACACTTGTTACACTCATGTTAATCTTGTTGATCCACTCAGGGAAGTCCAAAATCTCAAATACTAGCACAACCACAAGTAAAGTGGTCGATGAATGCAGATAGACACAATCGACTGCTTAATTTTGTGAAGATAGTTGACTGTTAAACAAAGGCTAAAATATATAATTTTTATATCTACTATTCATACCAGATTGTTAGAGTTAATATAAGCACAAAACTAATACTATTTAATAAACAAAAAAAACAAAACTGATATGAAAAAACAAAAACATATTGTTACTTGTTTCTTTAACCACCCTTTAACTGAAGCTTATTTAAATCTTAATCAAGATGCATTTAAGCATAACAAGATACAACGAACATGAAATGAGTCCTGTTGTACACTTGTTACACTTGGGTTAATCTTGTTGATTAGCTCAAGCAAGTCCAAATTCTGAGATATTCTTTAAATGCCTATCGGCATAACTAGCACATCCACAAGTAAATTGGTCACTGAATGCCCCAAGACACAAATATTCATTATTCACACGAGATTGTTAGAGTTAATGTAAGCACAAAACAAATACTATTTAATCAAACCAACAAAAAAAAAGTTGATATGAAAAAACAAAAACAATTTGTTACATGTTTCTTTAACCACCATTTAATTGAAGCTTATTTAAATCTTAATCAAGATGCATTTAAGCATAACAAGATACGATGACCATGAAATGAATCCCTGGTGTACAATTGTTACACTTGGGTTCATCTTGTTGATTTGTTCAAGCAAGTCCAAAATCTGAGATAATATCTAAATAACTATTAGCATAAATATCTAAATGTCTATCAACATAATTAAAAAAACTGCTAAAATTTATTTACCAATAAACAATAACCTACAATAGACAATAACCTACAAATAAGTACTTTCAATAAATAAAAAAATGACATACACAAATGTCCATTTAATAATATTTGTGATGAAAATAACCTCAAATTCTAATCCCAATAAAATCTAATATCCAAAAGTAGGAAAAAATCCCTAAAATTAGATAAAAATCACCCAACAACATACTGACTTGAGAAAAATCATCCAACAACATACTAACTTGAGGTATAAAGTACCTTTTGTGCAAGGTTTTGGGAGATGTGAACCTCAAAATTAAGACCTATGGAAGTAAGCATGAAAAGGGTGGCTAGGAAAGGAGGGAAACGAGATTAACCATGGTTAGGATTAAGATCCATGGAAGTACATAAGTTCAAAAGGGTGGTTAAGGGTGAGAGTAACCAAGGTTAACATTGGGACTTATGGAAATAATAAAAATAGGTTGAAAAGGGTGGTTAGGAAAGGAGGGAGTGGGGGACCTCCAATCCTTATCATTGGCAGTACACTATTGATGCACTTATAACGACAACAATATAGTTTAAAGAAAATAACAGTTTTAGAGTTATGGACCACAACGCACCATAAGGTAGCAAAGATACTTTTATATGCGCTACAACGTTGTGCAGAGTACTCTATCCGTATAATATTCCATAAGGTCCACCTTTTAAAATAAATTTTGCGTAACCTCCAAACGAAGCTTGGGATCATTTCATTGCACTGCTTACCTCTTGTTGCCTTGCCTCGTACATGGATCTCAAGTTGCCTTCCTTCCATAACTTTAATAATGTCTACCAATTAATGGGACTTTAAACAAAAACCCTCAAAACTTAGAAAATGAGTCATTTTTGTGGATCTAAAACAAAGTAAATACATTAAGATTTGGGAAGGATACCATATGCTTGATATAGTAATATTTTTCCTTACGAGTTCGTCCTTTTTGTTGTGTTTCAAGTTATATTGAATTGATGGGATTTATTTACCAACTTAAAGTGATTTATTTTATGTAAAATATTTTATAATAATAATAATCTATTTTAAAGGTTATAGTCAAGCCAAATGTTAATTTGGTGTACGAAACTTTCTTGTTTCTGAGATAAAGGATCCCCTTTGCATATATGTAATTATTAAAGTTTATAAAGGTGTATTTATCCTATCCCCTCTGAATTTGAACCGATGACTTTCTAGGAGGAAACACATGTTCTTAACCATTAGGCCCACTCGAGCTGTACTTTAAATGTTGAATAGTTTATTTTAAAAGAATAAAGTTAGTTGTGTCTTGATCCATAAACAAGTGTTTTATAGCCCACATGCCTCAACAACATAGATCTATGCAAAAGAATAATTATGTTTACAATGCTTTGTTTCTAGGTTTGGTTTAGTTTAAGGTGAATAAACCAATACGAAGCAATGGAAATCAATTACACCCTATCAATGCCTAAATAAATGGCATATCGTTGCTAAAAAAAATCTCTGTGTTCACTAGTTTGAAGAAGAAAATTAATATAGCCAAGATAAGAATGAACTCTCGTGAGCTTCTTAATGAAATAGGATGTTGGACAGTTCCTAAAACACCGTTGGTGGAAAGGACTTGCATCTCTATGCAACTACGAGTGTTGAGGATGAAAGTCATTTTCTCTCAGAATTCCCTGCGTAGACTCACATTAGATCACAATTTCATAATCTTTGCTACAATACAAACCTCTCTAACCTTTTAGCTTATAAAAAATATGGAAACCTAGGAATGCTTCTTTCTAAGCTTTTTGAGCACTGATATAAAATTTATGGTAATCCAAGTAATCCTCTTAAGTCCTGATAGACTAGATTTGGTCTCAGTGGACGTTAACTACCATCATCATCATCATAATTAAAACAAACATTCTATGCTCAATACAACCAAGTTGAACTTCATACTCTAGCCATGCCATTGATATAACTATATCTATTCAAACAACAAAACAACTCCTCAATGAATGTCAAACTGAAATGTTACTCCACTATGCAATGTGCCCTTCAACTAATGAAACTTTGTGTCCCCTTTTAATTTGTGTTATCATCACTCTTTCCCATATTCATATGATAAAGCATTTACTTGAGAAAATATATGTATCACTGAGTGGATTGGTTAAATATCCAAGATGAGAGTGGATTGATCATAGAAAAGAGTGGAAAAAAAATTGTGGTGTTATAGATGGCAATTTGGTGAAAGAATATGCATACAAGCTACATGTGTGTTTCTCCAATAAATTAAAAGAACCTACCAATCATGTATGAGGCTATAACATGAATTGGAGTTGACTACATTTTAGTAGTTGGCTAAAGTTAAATGCCTCACAAACCACATAAGCAATGTATCGTATCAAACCAATTAAAGACAATGTTTTATAGTGAAATAGTAAACCATGATTCAACAATTGAGTTTGTGTTTTGTTCACACTACCATGACCCAAAACAAACCCACAGTTTAATGTGCTAGTTAATCACCTAATGAATAGAGCACAATGTTAGTGAAGTGGGTGCACTTCATTACTAATCCAATAATTCCAACAACAATAATTAGTTATGATTGCTAATGGGTGAGTACAATTCTATTATGTAGCTATACTAAATGAAGTACACACATGTATATCCAATAACTAAAGCAAAACTCATAAACAAATCCCATTCACACAACTAATAGGCATCAATAGCGAATTGAAATGCATCATAGACACACAATATTTACCTTGGAAACTTAAATGAGAAAACCAACATTTGATGGGGGTTTATTGGATTGGGGACATATTACAAAGGATGAATTACACATTCTCATTTATATATTTAATGCATTCTTACACACTGGAGAAATTACAGATGTCTTTGACTTAGAGACAGCTTTTTATCTCTGTGTAAGCTTCTTCTTTAGAGTCCTTCATTTTATGCTACTCTTGAAGAGTCTGAGAACTTATGACTTATCACGTGACAGTGCTTATAGAACATTAAAGAATACCCATAATTTCACTAGATAGTAAAGAATGCTTCCAAAATTCATTTCGTTGAACCACCCTCCCCAGACACCTTTCTACTTTAAAAAAAACACTATTCTCACTAGATATCCTAGGTATCCATTTTATCCATGCCATTTATACCTCCTTTTATATTTACCCTTAGTATGTTGATATGACACAACTTTTATAACCCCTATAAACCTTGCAAGGTGAAACATGAAATCTTATTGAGAGCAAATATTTCAAGAAAAGGAACAACACCTTGAACACATGGTGACTTCATACATAGTCGTTTCAATTGACTTGACATCACATTCACTCACAAATCATACTTATTGAAACACCTATTTAACTCCAAATACAATTGGATTCTTACCACACTAATCTAACTTCACACACTATTGCATTTGCACCAACTTCAGCCATAGAATATTTATTCAAACTCCTACGTAAATAATTATTAATTCCTCAATAGCTATATATTTTTAATATATTAAAAATACCCACTAATCCTAATATACAAGTAATACATTACTTTAAATTTTTAGAATATCAAATACCTAATATAAACTCACTTACTTTAATATGATCTACCTAACACTCCATTATCATAATGTTACAACTCTTCTTCTTTATTTCCTCTTGGCCTTCTTATTCTCCTATTCCGTATGTCATTTGCCTCCAATAACACTCTTTGAATGATGTTGCATTCACATCATAACCATCATATAAATCCTTTTATCTTCCTTCGTATGAATATGAATATAAAATTACAATTTATTTCAAAATCTATAAAAGATGCACAATTTTCTATATCCATTTCGAATTGCTTTCTTCATTAACTAACATGTAAGACAAAATGAAGTTTGAAATTTAAAAGTGAACTATAATAAAAACGCAAACAATCCCTTAGATATCTAAAAGAACTCTTCCATTTCTTAAAACCTTGTTCCTTGAGTGGGTAGATGTAGATTTCTTATTTTTTTAATCCCAAATGATTTCTTATTTCGGTACACATTATCAAAGGATTACGAAGGATTTGGAAAAAAATAAAATTAAAAAAAAACATATATTTTGATTACCAAATCAAGCTTCATTATTCTAATAAAAGAATATTTACAAAATTGGCTCCTCCAAATTTAATAACTTATTAAGCCTTCTTTTCTTTGAATTTTTATAAAAGAAATTTTAAACCATAGAAATTTAGCAACCTTCCAAGAGTATATCTAACAGCTTGCAAGCTAGATATACCATTAACTTGTGACACAGTAGGGGGCGAGACGTTCCAAAGTCCACCGAGGTGAGCCTCTATCCCAGGGGTCACCTACCCTTTGAGCCTTGTCACAACGGGCCAATGTGCAACCCTACACCCCGCCAGTTTTGAACCTGTGACCTCCATAGAGATAACATACGTTCTTAACCATTAGGCCTACTCAGTTACTTGTGAATCTTAAGAAAATTAGTTTTGACTAGGTCATGGCGAGGCATTAATATATGGAAATTCACTGGGAGCAACTTGGGTGGGCTACACAACATATCAGCCATTGGATATGAGTCAACTTCACAAATCTATTGAACTAATTGCTTAAACTTGTGTGAGGCCTCCAAAGTCTTGGCCACTCGAGAACCTTCTAAAGTCCTTTCTACTCGAGAGCCTTTCTTATAGTGTTAGTATTGATCAACAAGATGATATTTCCATCAATTTCCGAATACTTGAAAGAACGTTGGATATGTGTTATTTTTTTTGCATGTAGATTGTGACTAATGCATAAGGCCCACTGTAATCAAATTATGAGTAAGGATTAGAGTTGTAATCTAATCCATGTTAGTTGATTAGCGTTTTGGACTTTGCAAAATTTCTAAATGTTGTATTGTGAATGGTTAAGTCAATAGATTGAAGAATATATAGGTTCAACTCTAAGTTTAGTTGGTTTTCACGGTTATGAGTTTCGAGGGTAAATCTATGAACAATGTGTGTGTGTTTCATTGTTATTGTTTTTGTTTTGTTTATGATATATATGCACTTATTCACTTGCAAAAGTTTAAAACTTGCAAAGAACACTAATCAAAACTCTAGGAAAAGGATCATCATGTGTGATGATCACAAAAAACAGTCAACAAACCCAAAGTTCATTTGGATTCTACAAAATAAAATAACTCAAGGGTGCAACAAGTAAGAGAGCAAGCCTATGCAACAAAACACAAAGTATTTGAAGGTTCAACAATAGGATCATTATAAGTTGCTCTAATCCAATTTGAATTACATCTTTAGATCCTCTCATATTGCTTGAATGTCAAGCTGGTAAAAGCATTTACCTACCATTATCCTTCCATGTATAGAACCACTCAAAATGAAGTGAGTAGTCACACAGGACCCTGCACAAGCATAGTGGCAAGTGATCATGTGTGATATGCCTCACTCAATACCATACAACATTATAAGGCTCATTGTGTGCACATGGAAACTGAAACAAAGATGCAGTCACACATTACCTTGCAAAAACATAATGCAGGTTGGTGATCATGCATGAGCTACCTCACTCAACTCTACATAACACTAAAAGGTTAATAATTTGCAATGACATTAGTAATAAGGTGAATAATAACACAAGTCCTTACACAAACACGTTGTACAAAAATATGTGATCATACACAAGTTGCCCCACTAGATATTCCAAAATAAACATACTACCAACAAACCCATGGAATGCCCCCATTATCTATTATGAGAATCAATCATGTATTTAGTAGAGTAAGAAAAGAAGAATTGAATCATTGATCCAAATAATCTATTTCTCAACAAAGAGTTTAGTTGAGCTTTGCACATGAACTAATTATATCATTTGCATATGTGAAAAGATGCCTTTAAATATGATTTGATCTGCATACACATCATGTTGATTAAAGTTAAGCTCTTTGATTTAAGTTCATAAAAAAAAATTGTTAAAAAACCAAGATTTTTCATTTAAGTTCATAAAAACAATGGTTAAAAAAATCAAACTTATTTAATATCATAATTTTGAAATAATGAATTACTTCCTTTAATAAAAGATGCTTAATATTTTTGTTTCCATAAAAAATATCACAGCTTTAGTTAGATAAAACCATATTGCTCAAAAGACCTCTAGGTCATACACTTTGAGACCTCTAGGTCATACACTTCGATATAAAATCATGCTACATAGAACCTTCCCATATGACATATGTAGTCAACAATAATTTATCAAAAACAATACAAAAAACAACTAAAAAGATCTGCTACTGCACATATAACAAAAAAAGGGTCTAGAAACAACTTCGACCGAATGGGTTCATGGAGCCATCAACCAACTCCCATTTATCAATAAGACCAGCTGGCAGAAGAAGGCCTTTATTTGAAAGCAAATCAACCACGAAGTTGCTTTCCCTATAGATATGCTGAAAATAAAGCCTCTAGAAATGAATTTTGACCTTGTTAATATCCTCATATAGAGGAAGAAGAAAAATGTCCCATGGGGGCTTACCCAATTTAAGGCAATCTATCACCAATTTGGAATCGCCAAAAATATGCAACTGAGCAATACCAATAGAATGGGAGAGACTCAAAAATATTTTAAAGGCAACAAATTCAGCAAAATTATTCGATACGTCACCCAGGCCAGCCTTAAAATGGATAGAGTGCGAACTGGAAAGGTGTAGAGTCCCATCGACACCACCTAACCAAGGCCTACCTTGAGAAGCACCATCCACAAAATCCCATGGGTAGGACTCATCCACAATAGGAGTAATGATAAAGCGAGCAGGTTTGATAGAGACCGACTGGGGAAAGCTTTAAAATGCCAAAGCTTTTACCAACAAAAACTTGAGCTGGAATATAGACATCATCGAAAATTACCTTATCTCTGGCAAGCCAAATACCCCACGTAGCAAAAGCCAAAAAAACTGCGCAAAAAGAAAAATAAATACTATGAGTCCAAGAGAAGCAGACAAGTTAAATATCTTAGTCATTCCAATAAAAAAAATAAACAAAAAAAAGAAAGATAATTCCACACTTCTCAAACATAAAAACCGGAAATGAAGAGACGATCAATGAATTCAACATCATGTGCACATAAAAGACAACAACGACACATAAAAGATGCTTAATATACTATGCAAAAGACCTAAATAGCTTGAAAAGACTGATTGGAAAAGGAGGAGAGGAGATAAAAACGTACCTCTACCTTTAGCTTACAATTTACATCCTTGTGAGTGTCATAATATATCTATCAATCAACACATCCTTATGAGTGTCACTGGACTATTGGTACACCTTAATTTTCCCATTATAACAACAACACTTGTCAAATGAAAATAACAATTTTAGAGGGTACTTTCATATACTACCACGTTGTGCTATGTACTCTATCCGTATAATATTCCCAAGCTCCACTTTAAAAGAAAATTTACCCAAAATTCAAAACATGCAATGGAAGTTGCAGATCATTTCATTGGACTAAATAACTTAGTCAACAAACTTTGAGATATCTTATATTAAAACCTTCATTGTTCTTTACATGAGAAATATGTAACATTCTTATAATTTTAATGTTTTTTTTTTTTTTTTTAATAATATTTTATAGTATTCATCTTAAGTTTATAAAAGAACATTTATTATTAAATTGGATACATGTAAAATTTGTGTGCTTGAAATGGTTTTCGTTATTGAATTTGAGTCTACATATAATATTTTAATAAAATAATAATAATAATATATTAAGTAAAATTGTAATAAAATAATAATAACAAGTGGAATAAGCAACAAAGTTGCTTAGTACCTGCCTTCTAAGAAGAGATTGAAAATATACAGCAATAGGATAATTTTTCTATAAAAATATATGATAAAACAAATATAATTACAATTTGAAAGAAATTAAAACAAAAATGAATTAAAAAATGTCCATTTAAATACGATATAGGTTATTGCAATGTAGCATAAAACAAGCATATTCAAGCTTCCTTACATACTTCTAGTAATATTCTTGACTTATGTTATAAAAATATCCAAGTTTCTTTATAGACTAGCATAAATAGGAAATGAGAAATAATAGTTTTTAAGACTATAAATTAATATCATTGTTGTGAGAATAGTTTATTTATATTAAAGTCATGATCACTTTTCGATTTACAGAGATGCTTTGGACTTCATATGAATGCCAGGAGAAATGGCCTACAGCCTGTGGATAGTTAATCAATGGGCCTTTGAAAAGGCAGAGAATCATATGAAGCAAGGAATTGCAAAGGGCAAGGATGATACTCAAGAATTGATCAATATACTTACAGACAAAACTTGCTCTGCCGACAGTGATGCTACAACATCGCTGCCGCTGGTGGTAAATGAAGATCTGACGGTCGATGAAGAAAAGTATCACGGGGACCTGGGCAAAAAGTCTAGGAAGATGAGAGCAGTGTCATTAATATATTGTATGATCGACTTCTATGAAGACGATATGAATTATGATGTTATTAATAATTCTATCCGTGTTTATTGCCAAGCATGGGACTTCATGAACTTTGTTGACAGTTCAGATCCAGATGCCAATTTAGTGAGCCTAACAGCGGCTCAATATTATTGGATACAACTACTCAATTAATAGATACAACTATGAGCTTAATTCCATTGATGATATAACTATTAGCTTAACTTCAACTCAAATCATGACTTTCACTTGAATTGCAATTGATGATATATCAACTTTTAAATTAGCTATTAGATACACCTATTAACTTAGCTCCAATGATTCTACAACTATTAGCTTAACTTCAACTCTAATCACGGTTATATTAGATAGCTATTAGCTTAACTATTAGATACAACGACTAGTTTAACTCCAGTGATTTTACAACTATTAGCTTAACTTCAACTCTAATTGCTTAAGGCTTCTAGTTGAAGTACATTTGGCATCTAGGAGTCTGAACTCCTAATGAAATCATTAGAACTCCTAAGTTATTGTCGAACTCCTAATAAAATCCTTAAAACTCCTAATAAACTCCTCCATCTGGAAGTTGGGCATTTAGCTAATTACACAGATAGGACTTTATATCTTTACGCACATAAAAATATATATCTTAGAATTTTGGGTGGACTACCATCAATGTTTTTTCATCTATGGACGAGAATGAGAAGTGTACTGCAACCATACTGTTATATTGATTTTATGAGGGTCTTTCAAAATTCTAAATTAACAATTTACTTCTTTATAGTTCCATTGATGATAAAACTATTATCTTAACTTCAACTCCAATCATGACTTTTACTTGAAGCACAATTGTTGATATATTAACTTTTGAATTAATTCCAATGATTCTACAAATATTAACTTAACTTCAACTCTAATCATAGTTATATATTACATAATTATTAGATTAACTATGAGATAGTTATTGGTTATCTATAATAATGATACAACTATTAAATCAAATTTAAATGAACTTGGTAATAAAAAACTATTAGATAAATGTATAGTTGTATTCCAAAGACTCCATCGAGAAGTCCAACAGATTACATTCGGTCATGTTACTGAAGACCCTTTCGGGCAGTGGGCAGAAGAGGCTGCAACAGCTCGTTATGAATACGGACGAAGATTTGATTGGAGGATTCCTTCAACTTATGATAGAGGAAGTATGCCCTCAATCAACTGTTTCTTCTCTGGAGGTTTTGATGGCCATCTGTTATCCCTCAAGAAAGAATAGAATCAAGGCGATAGAGACCGGAGCTATTTATGTATTGATTGAATCACTGCCTGAATCGTAGGGAATAACTTGTGAAAAGATGCTGTGTCTTCTGGATATTTTCTGTGAATGTGCAGAGGGAAGAGCTGCAACAATTGATCACGCCATGGGCATAGCTTCAATCTCCAAGAAGATATTGAGAGTCTCACAAGCTGCAACCGAGAAAGCAGTTCCAATACTCTGGTCGCTCTGCAAGTCCTCTCCGACCCCTAGCCTTCTTAAGGAAATGGTGCAGATTGGTGCCATCTGCAAATTGTGTATGCTCCTTCAACTTGAATGCACATCAAAGACGAAACACAAGGCAAGCGAAATTCTCAGATCGCAGGGTAAGTATTGGAGGAGTTCGCCTTGTGTTCCGTGGCATTTGTTCACAATGTATGGCCAATATTGATCCATGTCAGATACAATGTATTGTTGGCTGTTTATGCCACGCCAATTTGAACTTGTTATATAAACCTCCTTAAAATTCTCTAGGAATAGTTGATGAGAAACATTCATCGTGTATGTGTCCTGAGAGCACATGCATTCGAAGTGTTCCTGGTAGCCAATATGTCGGAACTTCTCAGAAGAAAATATATTGATGTATTAGTCTATGATGGCCAATAATGTGTATCAGTCTATGATGGCAAGTAATGTGTATCAGGTTTTATGTATTGCTTCAATAGGTCAACTTATGATGTTATTCATTACCAAATTCAAAAGCTTCCCCACAATTTTCTTAAAGTAGCCATGTTTCTTATTAAGTTTTATACAAAAACACACACCCAGGTATACAGAAAAAAACACGAAGAATAATACCCATTGCAAGTATTAGGCTTGAAGGATGAGGGAATGGTAGTAATGGGAGATAGCAGAGGGATAGAGAGAAAAGGAATATGGCAACGAGATAAAACTAGGATCTGACAAGAGAGAAATGAGCTAAGGAAGATCCCTTCTTTGTTACCACTATTGTGGAATAATTCCCAAGATAAATATTTCATTAAGAAATGTCTTATTTATACTTGATCATGGGTGACCTTTGGCCTTCTAGGTCCAAAGTTAAGTGGATATTTATATATGTAACTGAAAAGAATAATTTTAGAATATGTACATGAAACCTTTGAAATAGGTTTCTAACATTAAACATAGATAGAGTGAAAAAGAATGAGAAAGAGAGAGAATCACCTTTACTAAAATGATATTCCTTTGCAATTTATACGCAAGAAAAACAAACATTCACTACTTTATGACATGGATATGGAAGGAAAGGCTATAATAAATGTTGTTGTTGGTCATAATACACTAATAAATGATTTAACATAAGAAAAAGAGAAAGAGACTAAATATGAGTATTAATAGTTGCACTCATTATATTTATAAGTTTAATAACCAAAGGAGAGATTATTTTTTTAAGAGGATGGAAAGGAATGCTCAAAAGTATATTTCTAGTAAAACACCATTTTCTAAAGGAGATTTTAATAACAACCCAATCCAAAATATGAAAAGGTAATTTGACAATTTTGTTTGTTTGTTTTGCACTAGGAAAATAAACATCTTTGTCTCATTTCAAAGCTTCATAATTAGGATAGAGCTTGTGATGTGGTGTAGGGGTTTGGTTTAGACATGGTGTCACTATGTTAATGATCTTATTTTGCAT
>LPNX010071300.1:4339-143552 GCA_001517045.1 Pseudotsuga menziesii | reverse complement strand
TTTCTATAACACAATAGAAAAAATATATAATGAATTTTCTTATTATTATTTTTATATCATTAAAATTTTAATTATTTGTAATGATTAAAAATATATTAAAATTGAAAAAAAAAATCACAACAAAATTAGAAATTTTAGGCATTGTAGTGTAAACTAATGTATTTAATATGGACACTTTTTTCTATTTAACATTATTTAACATTAATTTTACTTGAATAAATAAAAATTCATGAAACCATTTAATATTAATTTTATACTTTATATATATAGACACTTCTTTCCATTTAACATTAATTGAATAAATAAGAATTCATGAAAAACCAAATCATATAAAAAAACACTAGTAAAAAAATATTAAAAATGGAAAAGAAGGGGTCCTGTCCATGTGCCCCCCTTTGTACTTTTGTGCGGGCACATTATTAATTCATACTAAAAGTTTAGGTGTCGCTCACGAAAGCTATAGGCAAAAGTAATGAGCCTCCGTGGCCTACATGTGTCTTCCATAACACATGTGTCGAACAACCCACAAGGACTGACCATGACCCACCACCAGCCCACAACTCATGTGTTTCCAGGGTCTCAGCCCCTGGGATGAGCAACCTCCGATTTCTGCAAAAGCTCTGCAACTTACAAAAAAACGCCATTAATGGCCAGTAGGGAAGCTTTGCTAGTTCGTTTCCCTGTGATTTTATCAGCCTTTTGGGGTTCTTGGAGGCTATTGTAACTGTCGAACGAGCGAGGATCACTGAATCATTATAATAGTATTGCCGCAGCCATGATGCCTCCAGAGGATCCATATAACAATCATGGGCATGACAGTATGAGTGGTAAAACAAGATCGATAGCTTCGTCTGTAGTAATGGCTAACCGCGGCGATCAGAACGTTCATGTCCATGACGTTGATCAAGATCAAGAAAGCGGCGCTGACAATGAAGGTGATCGCGATCGTATAAGAATCGATTGCCAGCCCGATGACGTAGAGATTAACATGAGGCTTGCACCAGGCCGAGGCGCTCGTTCTGGAATCCTTCTGAACCAGCCTCTGCGGCGCGTCACGCTCAAGGTTCAAATCTTCTAGCCTCCATTAACTTGTCCAGTACTGTAAATGCTAAGCCATGTTTATGTTATAATTAGATTCAGTTAGCTGCAAACCCTATGCGTTAAGATCCTTTGAGAATTCTGTGCAGCTGCAACAGCCTAGTAATATTAAGGTAATTTAAACCTCATGATTTTTTGCAGTCTTAGATTTATTTAATGATAAATTGCACTCTCATAACTATTTATACAATCTCAAAAACTATTTGGAAATGGTGCAATTGTCTCAGCTGTCTTGATTTTACTTATTTGTCATGTATTCTACAGCCTCTGCAGGTTATTCATCATTAACAGGTGTTCGTCAACAACACTAGATTCAACCATACTTTGTATATAACACTGGACTCAACAATACTTTGTATATAGAGGAGATTAGAATATGCTATTTAAATCTGTATTATTTATACTAGAGATTAGATCATGTATGAAGCTGTTAATGATAAACACTTAGTGCATTTTTAAATAATAAATAGGATAAGATATATCTGGTTTTTATGGTTTTGGAATAGCTTTTAAAATTTTAATATCTTTCTATTTTTATGAGTTATTTCATATAGGTTATGAGGTTCTGGTTCACGGTTTTCTCTTCTTTCTTTGAGTAAAAAATAATGAATTTCATATTGGTTTAAGATGAATGTGTACATTTGCTAGGGTTTTTTCCTTTCCTTTTATTTTAGTTTATTGTGTGTGTGAGAATAAAACAATGAATCTCATTTTATCTATAAATTTGGTTTGTGAATGAATTTGTGTATTTGTTGAGTATGGATTCCTCTTTCTTGGAATAAAACAGTGAATTTGATCTTGGTTGTGAGCTGATCTGGTTCATAGCTAAGCCTCCCTCATAGCATGCATTTAATAAAACATTGAATCTCATGCTCGAATAAAACAGTATATACTCTATTCGTTGTGAGGTCTGATGAATATAATTGTAGAGGCAGACTGCACTGAACGCATTCCATTCACATTGCATTTGCATTGCATTGCATTGATCAAAGATTCAATTCTTTAACCCACCTGTTACATACATATGACTGTATAGTTCTTGAAGATCGACTGATACGCATTCCGCCATGGATTGATTCTCATGCTCTGCCGGATTTCTCATATTCTTGATATCATTTGGCTCTGTTCCAAATGGGAATGGGGATTCTTCTATTGATTCCTCCAGTGGTTCTGTATTAGAGGGCTTGCTGCAATCGCCATATACAGATTTAGTAGAGCTAATAAAGAAGTCCTCGATGTTGCAGACACTGGAAGAGGAAGTGAGCCGCCACAATGTGACCATTTTTGCACCCCAAAATTCCTGCTTCGAAGGGCAGGCACAGGAGAGCTTCAGGAGGTTTCTTCTCGAGGCCGGGAACTTGAAGCTCCTGTAGAGATTGATCAACATTCATGTCATTCCCCGGTGGGTCACGGAGGAAAAGTGGCCAGCGACGGCGAGCTTCTTCAGAGCCCTGTCTACTGATTTTCTGCAGATCTGGACGTCGGGAAACAGGCTCAAGGTCGGATTCATTACTGTGGTGGATCCCAACGCCATTATCCGGAGCGACGGTGTCGTCCATGGCGTCGATGCGTTCATTATTCCGAAGATCATACATCGAGCTTTCGACCAATGGAAGAAGAGGAACGAGGATAATTTGACACCAAGATGATGTCATAGTTTCCACTTGTCATCTGATGACGTCATGTGGACACATGTCAACTCAAATCCAGATACCAAATCCCAATGTTGACATCAGCTTCTATCCACCAATCAGCTGTTGACAAAATAGTTTTTTTAACAAAATAAAAAAAAAAATTTTACAAATCCCTAAGTTATACTTTACAAAACAGATTTTAATTTTTTAAACCTGCATCAAAATAGACCAACGTCAACCAAAGTCAAAATCAATCGATTACAATATACCTGCTGAGGCAGGTATAATAATATATTAAGTAAAGGAATATTTTACAATGTTTATCTTAATCTGAAATATAAAAACAACATCTTAACTTAAAATTTAATATCAAATATATTTATATTTTAATTAATTAAAATTAAAATTAGGATACTTCTTGCTCTGCGAATTGGGAAGAAGGATTATATAAAATATGTAGAAGTTTAATATGTACAAAAACATGTCTATTATGTCGTAATGGTTATCTAAAATTGTATTTTATGATTATAAGGAATACATAATGAATTACATATGAATTCACTTTTAATGGTAGTTGCAATCATTTTCTATGATTTCATCTAATATAATTTTATCATGATTTGATAAGGCTTATGGTGTGTCATCAAACGATCTCATTAGGATAGTAAAGATGATATACGATCTCATAGAGATCACTTAAATCACAAAGACTTAGAAATAGATAACACCAATGCAAATTCATCTTAACTTATAATCTATCATGTGTCTTGAGGAATCAAATCCCTCAAGGTACAAACCTTTATTCAAGTTTTTACACTCTAAAAAAATGTTTGCACATTAAAGGATTTAATACATTTCCATACTTTATACATTTGAAATTAAGATGAATCTACGTTGTTCCTTATCCCAATAATAACAACTTAAAAAAATTATACCTCCATACAAAACCGTCATGAATTTATACCATCAACTAACAATGTACACTGAAATGGTGTGGACAATCACACAAGTCCTCACAAAAACACAAACAGATAGTGATCATGTATGGGATTCCTCGAGCACTGCACACCACTTAAAGGTTAACAAGATGAGTAGACACACAAGACCTTGCATGAACACAACGCCTGAGGATCATACACACGCTACCCCATGGGATATTCCAAATGAACATACAACCAGAGAACATGCGGGATGCTCCATTCTCTATTCTAGGAATGAGCACAATTAGAAGAACTGGATTATCTGCTTTTTGAATGAATCATCTTCTTTTAAAGCATTCATCTATGAATTGACAAGATCTCAACCCAACCCAAAGGCTTTATATATAATGAATATGTCACATATATTGTTGAATGATAAGTTAACCATGTTAGAATCATGGTACATTGGAAATAAATTTTCGAATATGGAAAAAATTAGAAATTTCACCCCCAGTGATGTGAAAAAGCCCTAGTTTGAATTAAGTGATGTTTAGGCATCAACATATGGAAACTCACTAGGAGCAACTTCAATGGGTTGCATAGAATCATGTAAACTCAACAAACAACTATCATCCATTGGGCATGACTAAAGTCTTCAAAGCCATTGAACTAGTTCCTCGAGCGATGCCTTCAAGATCCTTGTTGCTTAAGAGCCCTCCTTATAGTGCTAGCTAGTATTGGCAAGTAAGATGGAAATTCCATCATAGTCTAGACTTGATTTAGAGATTAGGGTTGTAGTCTAATCCATGATTTCAGACTAGGTTTTTGTATATTACAGAATACATAAATGTTGGATTGTGAATATTTAGGTCAATATAGTGAAGAAGACAGAGGTGCAACACAAAGTTAAGTTGGTAGAACTTTAACAAAGCAATGATTTTGAATTTTTGGACAAATTTTTGGTCAAAATCCAACGATTTTTTTTATTGTTGCAAGATCCAAATTTTGTGATGTTCACATTCTGATTTTTAACTTAGAAATAGATTAAGCGTCCCGAAAAACACCAAGGCATCTACATTCTGGGAAATTTAGACAATGATTTTTTGAATTTTTAGGAATTTATTGAAAATGTCTCTCGAGTTTTATCTAAAACATGTCAGGAAAATCTATTCGCGACAATTAAAATCATCGCACGTTTAGGCTACGCGATTAAGTTGGTTTTCCAATGTAAATCTATGTGCATTGTGTATGTTCCATTATTGTTGATTTTGATTTGTTAAAGTATATGTATGCATTAATTCACTCATAAGCGTTTAAAACTTACAAAGAACACTAACAAAAAAAAAACTAGGAAAGGGATAATCATCTATGGCTATCACAAAAAATAGTTAGCAAACCCAAGACCCAAGATCATTTGTATGTAATATAAGATGAAATAACTCAAAGGTGCACTGAGTAAGATAGTAAGACTACGCAAAAGAAAAAATTATTGATTTGAAGGTCTAATAACAAGTTCACTTTAAGTTGCTTTGATCCAATTTGAATTCCACCTCTAAGATCCCTTGAATGCCAAGACAACAAAAACATTTACCTCCCACCACTTTTCCATATTCATAACCATTTATAAGAAGTGGGTATTCACACAAGATTTGACACAAGCATAGTGGTAGGTGATCATGTGTAATATGCCTTACTCAATACCGCACAACACCAAAAAGTTCATTGTGTAGCAACATCAAAATTGAGTACAATCACACATACCTCACTAGATCACATTGGTGATGATCATGCATGAGCTACCTAACTCAATACTACACAATATTGAAAGGTTTTTCCATCAACAACATAATGCAGAGTGAGACAATACCTCTCAAAGACACAACAATAGGTTTAGCATACATGCGCTGCTCCATCCACTCAATATTCGAGATAAAATACAACCAACAATCTTGTGGAATGCCCCATTCTCTATTATGGAAATAAAACATATCTTTGGTAAAGTAAGAAGAGAAGAACTAAATCATCTATCCAATGAAGACGTTTTTTAAATAAAAGGTTTAGTTGGGCTCCAACATGAACCAATTGCATCATCTACATCGTGAAGCATTAATATGTGAAATGACGAGATCTCAACCAACCCAAAGGTTTTGACTCTCACGAATCTTTGTATATTGTTGAATCATAAAGAAAAATCTTCATTAGAAAATGGGTGCAATGCTCTATGCAATATGATGCCTTGGGATGCTCTATGCAATATGATGCCTTGGGATATTGTTTGATCTCCATACCCTTCTTGTTGATGAACATTGGGCTCTCTTTTGTTTATCCACTAGAGATTCAACTTTGTCAAATATGTTTGAATCTAGTTCTACTAAAACTTTAAATTCTGCTGATCTAGAACTTGTGGAGAAAAATACCCAAGCTGTCTGGAAACTACCTAGTGTTAAACCTAGTTAAGTCTATGCAGATTTAAACATGTTTCAATTTAAAGCTGTTAGTTGTGTTAAAGTAAAATAAGTTGTTTCTGAAGTACAAGAAAATTGTGATACTACTCAAACTATTGCACTTCTAGACCCAAAAGAAATTCAAGCTGAAGTTAAACATAATGGCACTAATTATCTTCATTTAGGATGTATTCGAGTAGGCATTAGTGCTTTAACACATAAAGGCTTGAACACTTTTGTTCAATGTACAGTTCGAGATCTTACACACAATGAATTCACAGATTCTTTGATAGGAGGTGTAGTTGCTCCTCTGTCAAATGGCCCTGTCTGGTTCGACTGCTATCCAAATTTCTCAGTATATTATTTTGATGAACACCTCGCTGATATTCTCAAACTTCAAATCAAAACCATTGGTTTTGATATGCTCAATAAATGGACCAATATCTCTATCCAGACCAGAGGATGTTTTCGCCACACTAATACCATGTATCCTGCTGTTCTACATTCTCCTAGCCAAGATTCTCAGGCTAGTACTCTGGTCCTCACTGATCCTCTAAACCAAAAAATTGAACATCAAACTATTAAATGGGATCAATTATCATTTCCATCTCATTGGGTTTTTGATACTCCCCGCATCCCTAAGCAGCGTGCAATCACTACTGCAAATATCCAGGAAGGATCCTCTTCTGCCATCATCTCCTTCCCTCCATATGCATCTCCTATGCCTGCACACTGCCTTCATACTTCGTTACAGCCTCTACTGTCCTCTCTGGGATCTATCCCCTTTTCTATCAAATGCCCCGATTGCTCTCAACTTATATCTCTTCAGAGCTTAGCAGCCTAGCGTGGTGATTGTTCTACTTCAGAGCAAGAAAATACTATCCTATTTACACAACATGAAAACCATAATCCTCGCAACAATATTTCTCCACCTACTCTATCCAAAGAATCTTTCCCTCATCCTAAATGTGATGATATTAGTTTTCCCCATGATGATCATGTCTTAATGATATATTCCATCCCTGCAAATTCGACTGCATGTTGTTGCAAGATCATCATCTGCAACATAGAGAATAGGCAGAGCCTTTACTCTTTAATCAGTGAATTTATTGTGTGTAAGATCTCGAACTATACATAGAACAAAATTGTTCAAGCCTTTATGTGTTAAAGCACTAATGTCTACTCGAATATAGCCTAAATGAAGATACTTAGTGCCATGACGTTTAGCTTCAACTTGAATTTATTTTGGGTCTAGAAGTGCAATAGTTTGAGTAGTATCACAATTTTCTTGTACTTCAGAAACAACTTCTTTTACATTAACATGACTAACAGCTTTAAAATGAAACATTTTTAAATCTGTATAGTCTTGACTAGGGTTAACACTAGGTAGTTTCCAGGCAGCTTGGGGATTTTTCTCCACAAGTTCTAGATCAACAGAATTTAAAGTATTAGTAGAACTAGATTCAAACATATCTGACAAAGCAGAAGAAATTGTTCTACTTCAGAGCAAGAAAATACTATCCTATTTACACAACATGAAAACCATAATCCTCGCAACAATATTTCTCCACCTACTCTGTCCAAAGAATATTGCCCTCATCCCAAATGTGATGATATTAGTTTTCCCCATGATGATCATGTCTTAATGATACATTCCATCCCTGCACTGGAAACTGATGACCCAAGACTCAAAGAAATCTTTAGCTACTGCAGACCTCCTGGTATGCCCAAGTATGGTTTAGGATACATAGAACAAGCCAACACAGTCATCCCTGACTGTCATTTCAATAATCCTCTACCAGCTGATCTCCAAAATCCTTCTATCCCTGAAATGCATAAATTCTTTACTCTCATAAAAGGCTGCAAAAAATGGCAAGTAGATAAAGATTGGATGAAGAGAATGATAAATTGGGATCTCTTTTCTCATCCGGATGCAGTAGAATTCAATGCATCAGTCCCCGCAGAACAAAAGCAAAGCTTAGCAAAAGAATGGAAATCCTATATGAATAATCAAGATTGTTGGATTTCCTTCTATGAATGGAGAAAAAATATTTCTGAAAAACAGCTAGTCCAAATGATGGACTTTGAAAAGGGAAAAGGAATAGAAAGTCCTAAACATAAGTGGAAAAGCATTGATGGGCAACAATTAGAATCCACTTCTACCTTTCCCCCATTCAAAAGTATTCTTCTTGAAGAAGAAGAGAAACAATCTAAATATGTCCCTCTAGTTTTGGCTAAAGAAGAATCTCAAATGAGTAACACTGATAGAAGAATACAGGTTGTTTTAGAACAAATAAATTGGACAAATGTTGCTTTAAGAGGAATGGCTACACATACATTTGTCACAAATGATTATGCTCGTAGGAAACATATTGACCATCTGTAGGTCACCATGAATGAATTACTCTCCTCAAATAATTCCCTTTCTCTAAATATTTCAGGAATTAGAAATGAAATCACAATAATGGCCTCTAAAGCCAAAAATCAGAGTGCAAAACTGGAAGAGTTACAAGACTCTTATTCTGGAATGACCCATAAACTGTCTAAACTTGATGAGAAAAAGGAAGATATCAAGTACCAAGTCAGACAAATCCAAGCAGATATTCCTTCAAAAGATCAACCTGATAGAGAAATCCCCCTCTCTAATATTTTTACTAGACCAATTGAAGGAATTTCTAGTGTTTATCATTCAGAGAAGTCTGAAATCAAAGAAAAATTTCCCCTCCATTTTCCTAAAGAAAGCATTGAGGTAGATTATGCCCTTTTTACCCAACTTGCACCAGAATGGGCTTTGCCTATTAAAGAAAGCCTGCCATGGAACATGTCTAGGCCCTTAGCTCTAGATTTGTATGGAAAAGGAAAGTTACCTGAAGTACCACAGTTTTATGAAGAAAGCTACCTAGAGTGGAACATTGATAATATGTCTGTAGGACAAATCAGACAAGTGTTAGAAATAATGTATGCATCATACATAATTATGTGCATGAAAGGAAAAGGTGAGATAGAAGCATGCAAATGTCTTATATAATGTTTGACTGGTACTCTAGCCAAATGGCGGGAAATAGAATCATCTCTTGCACTTGTGGAAAAAATGGAAAAGGAAGTATTAAGAGATGATGCTGGAGATATAATTTTCCATGAAGACGGAAAGCCACAAAGTAATATGATCGGTTCTCTTACCACTATGATCCTAGAGCACTGGTGTGGAACGGAGCACGAAATATCTGATAAGCATTCTCTTATTTTAATGAACTCAAAATGTAAGAGTATGGCTAATTATGATGATTTCCACAGGGAATGGATGCAACGCATCTATGAGGTAGAAAATAGCAAAAATATGCTATGGAAACAAGTATACCTTGCTGCTCTCCCCAGTAAATATGTAGATTACTTTAAAGCCCAAGGCATTTTTCAAATGCCCTATGAAACCTACACTTGGGGAGAAATCTACTCTATTATTACTTCTGCTTTGGTTGGCTATGTACTAGCACTAAGGTAAATAAATCTATTCAAAAAATGTCTAGATTTCTTGATAGCAAATCAATATGTACTAAGTATGTATTATCAATAGAAGATCCGATTCGTAGGAAAAGAAAGGCCAAGAAAATATTGAAAAGAATCAAGAGTGTCCGAAGACCTCAAAATAATTCTCAGTTTGGTAGACCTCCTAATAGGTTTCGAAAGAGAGCACATTACAAGAGGGTTCCTAATACCCATTACTATACTCCAAATGATATAAAGCTGAAAACCTTTAAGGCTCAAGAAAAGCAGAAGCTCACGTGTTGGCTATGTGGGCAACCAGGACACCTCGCAAATAGATTGCCACAAGGAGAGGCATCAAAAAAGACAAGGGGAAAAGATTCCAAAATAAGTTTCATAGAAATACTGAAAGAGAAATGGCTTCTAGAAACCCTATTCATTGCAACCGATGTGGCTCAGATATGCACATCACTGATGCCTACCCTAGAAGCCCTTTTATTAAGCAAGAAGAAGTTCATATAGCTCAAGGAAATTTCAGTTCTAGTCCTGAAAATTCTGAATTTGAATATGACACTGATGATTTGTCTGAATTAGAACAAGAAGTTCTATTTATTTCTCAGAACTGTCAATGTTCAAACCCAAATCACTATTCTTGCAGCTCTACAGAAGAATCAGAAACGGATGAAAGCATAGAAGAAACAGAAGAAGAACTCGACAGAAAAATGCCTAAAATAAAAGTTTGCATGGCATCAAGAAACACAAGAGAATATGCACAAATTCTTGCCCAAATCCAAGCATTACATGAAGGAGAAATGAATGCATCCCTCCTTGACTCTTTTCTGAAAACTGTGATGAAGACGACACAAAAATATCATGATGAAACGTCTTCAGGTAAGAAGCCTGTATTTGTTGATGCTTCTTTTGAAAAGAATACCAAATCATTCATAAAGCATAACAAGAATGAAAGATTGCAGCTTCTCACATTGAATGATTTAGGTAAAGAGTTAAATAATCCCCGCAACAATCTTTCTCCACCTACTCTGTCCAAAGAATATTGCCCTCATCCCAAATGTACTGATATTAGTTTTCCCCATGATGATCATGTCTTAATGATACATTCCATCCCTGCACTGGAAATTGATGACCCAAGACTCAAAGAAATCTTTAGCTACTGCAGACCTCCTGGTATGCCCAAGTATGGTTTAGGATACATAGAACAAGCCAACACAGTCATCCCTGACTGTCGTTTCAATAATCCTCTACCAGCTGATCTCCCTTCCATTTTTTGCAGCCTTTTATGAGAGTAAAGAATTTATGCATTTCAGGGTTCATTACAATAATTTGTTAAAAACCAAAGCTAATTAATACAACTTTGGAATAATAAATTCTGATTCTTGTAATACTTCACCATCTATGTCCTATCGTTTTGACCCAAATCAAATAGTGTAAAAGGTAGACTTTGTTCCTCTTAAACTAAGTTTAAATCATAATCCTATCAAGAGACATAATAACTTCAAATAACCATACTAAATGGTTGTATGAAAAAGGCTTTGGAATAATTAATCACTTAATTTAGTGAAGGATGTTTGATATGATGTTCAAAAGACCAATATAACACAAGCTCAAAAAAGAGGTTAGGACATCAGGGAGAGGAGATTAAACATGATAAAAGGGGACCTTCACCTCCACCTTATGGAACCTTAAATTTACATCCGTTGCTATAACAACAACAATCGTCACTGTAACAACAACAATGTTGTCAAATTAAAATAATAGGTATAGAGTTCATAGACCACACCAAAAAAGGATACTTTTACAAAGTTGTGAAATGTACTCTTATCTGTATTTAATATTCCATAAGGTTCACTTTTTAAAAGAAAATTGATGTAAGATCCAAAATATCCTAAGGCATGCTATGGATTCAGTGTATTAAATAACTTAATGCCTTACCTCTTGTTTTGTCTATGTGTTGCTATGAATCAAACAAATGGATCTAAATTTTGCTCCCCTTCATAACTCTATTAATATCTATAAGTAAGTTACTAAACTTGGGAAATGGGATGTTCTAGTAAGTTACTAAACTCGGGAAACGAGATTTAGAACATTATATTGTTAATTTCAAATTGGATCGTGGAATTTCCAAACTTTAAGTTATTATTGACTTTAAATTCTCAATTAAATAAGTTTGTTATTTAATGGTCTAAAATTAAATTTTTTACATAGCAACAATTACACAATAACTTGGAAGTAATAATGGAGGCATAAAACAATTACACACATACACAGACTCAATTTCTCTTTTAAATTAGTTTATCATCAACTAATCAAAGTTTATAAGGCAACCTCCATAGTTGCTTAAAACCAACAGTTGCATGGTAAACAAAACCACCCCAACATGAGATGTACAACTTGTTGAAGATATGTATGACCTACATAAAAAATGAGGAACAAAGTTGTATGACCATGTACGACTATTGTACAACAATATATGAAGCTATTCATACAAATGTGTGGTATATATTGTACAAACATGCCCATACAACTAACAAACTATAAGAATCTGTATGGATCTCTCCGAATCTACTACCGTAGGACACTTATTTGACTTGCTTCACTATCGGTTGATCCTCTTCCTCTTGTCCCTACTTTTTTCCCTCTCTTTGTATCCCTATACTTGTCCAACAAAAACAATGTTTGAACTCTCTATCTTGAGATGTTTTTATACTTGTACTAAACCCTAATCTCTCAATGAGATGTATGGTTGAGATTAATCCTAGTCTAATTCATTAATTTAGTAAATACACTTTATTAGGCTAGACATCTAAATATAAGCCTTTTCATTTATTCAAAAAGTGAATAACAAAAAATAATTATCTTGAACCACTTCCAACATCTCCACACTAAAATTCAATGTAGATAAGTTCATGTTCGAGCTATACTTCTCAACACTCTTTCATAATAAAAAAAGGAATTTTGCACTAATCCAATTTTGTCTTTGAATGCTTCAAACTTCCCTTTTGATAATGGTTTGGCCAAAATATCAACAATATACTAATTTGTGGATACATATTGGAGCTTTATGACTCCATTCTAAATCTTGTCTCAAAAGAAGTGATATTTGATCTATATGTGCTTGGAGTTGCCATGAAACATTGTATTCTCAAATCGTTTGATACAACTATAATTATCACATTAAATCATCACGGGATCGAACTCTTGGTCAAAGAATCATGCAAGAATCTTATGAAGCCAGATGGTTTCACAACTATTAGTACTAGCTGCCATATATTTGGTCTTTGCTAAGCTAAGCGCCACAACAATCTAATTCCTACTGAACCAGGATATCATTATTGACCCCAAGCTAAAGCAACACCCTAAGGCACTCTTCCTATTTGATGCACTATGATACTACTTTCCCAATCTAAGTATGTAGACACTTGCAAATTCACTTCACCATCTCCAAGATATATCCAACCATAACCCACAATGCCCCACATGCATCTAAGCATATGTTTTGTCGTCACCCAATGCTCCTACCTCACCTCCACCATGAATTGACATAAGGTGTTCACTTCAAAACATATATCTGGCCTATTGTTTACCATATACATCAAGAAACCCATCAATCACCAATATAACATGAGATCCACCATCTCTGAATTTGAAGTTGTTACCTACTTCATATTAGTTATCATAGGTATGGTCATAATTTTGTAGTTCTCCATCCGAAACCTATTTAGGATCTTGACTACATACTCACCCTACAAAGGTGACCTTTCACTATGTTGCATTTGTCTCACATCGGAGCTTAATAATGTGTCTCACGTCAGAGAATTAAGAATTGTTAGTTGTGGGTACTTTTCCTTCCATTGACCATCATCGGTGATGAATTGGTTTCCTGCACATTTATTCTTGATACAACACGTGAAGGTTTTTCCAAGCCAACTAATTCTTCTCATACCTTCTTTCTGGATATCATGCTTGGTGTGGATGTTTATTGATTTGAACCTTAGCATATTTATATTTTTTCTTCATTTTCAATGCTTCTTTTGCTCTATGGCTTGGGGCCAATCCTTTTATCAAGGTAATCTCAATGAATCTCCATGGTTTACATTGTCATAATTTTGTACTAGTGATTTCCTGCCAACAAAAGAACATCCCTTTAGCTTTGTTTATTTTATTTAAATAATCAAAATAAAATTGATTGAAAGACAATATGAAATAAAATGAAATTAAAAACAAGTAAAATTAAAATAAAATTAACTACCAATATGTTTTCATTATACATACATTCCCCTTTTCAAAATCATTAAAAAAAATGATTTATGTCCATGTAAAGGGGGCTCTCCTTTGATCCACTTTATAACTTGGGTGTACCCCATATAAACCTTCACAATATGGCATGATGTTCAACCAATAAAGAGATGATTAAAAGTGTTAGAATTAATATCAAAAGCTCCTGAAATTTCACTAGGCTGTGGTGTCAGCATAGTTGTAAACTTGTTGATAAGAATCAACATATAAGTTACATATGTGTCACGAAAAAATTGGAAACTTATAGAAGCATCGAGAGAAAATTTATCGACCATTGGGAGAAAAGTTGAAACCTTGTGGATGCATCGACATAAAAGTTTCCAATGAGAGAAAACTTGTTGACACATCGGTATAAAAGTTGAAAACTTGTCGCAACGACAAAAAAGTTGTTGACGAGAGAAAACTTGCTAATGCATCAACAAATAAGTTGAAAAATTACCGATGTGTCAACAAAAAGGTTGAAAACTTACCAACAGGAGAAAACTTGCCAACACATTGGTAGAAAAGTTGAAAAATTGCCAACACATTGGCAGAAAAGTTGTCGATGGGAGACAACTTGACAACGCTTCGACAAAGAAGTTGCTAATGGGAGAAATGTTGTAGAAAAATGTTCAATTGCACATTATCCCTTTCATTTCAATAGCCACGGATAAATCATAGCCAAGAATAGACACACAATGGATCTATGTCAATATGGATATAATAGCCACATATAAATACATAATGGAATATGTCAATCTGGATATATAAGCCACACATAGATACATTAATGGACTATGTCTCAATATGTGTCATGAAAACAATATGTAACTGAGTTGAGTAATAGTTATCCCAATGGTACCAGTGTCATATGAGGTGTGGTACAGTCTTGCACAACTCGAGCAATAGAAAAATGTGAGGATGCTAGTGTTGGCCCAAGGTCTTACATCCAAACCATTAAGACATACGAATCCTACCCATGTTAATAGATGAACTGAATTCAAACATGGAGGATACTGTTTGATTACTAGTCATTGATGTATACGATTAGCAAAGGTGAGACAACCTACTGATGATGATAATGGGAAACAAGGTACTTAGTACATTCTACCAAGTGTGAATAAGTGTTTTGGAATCTTGTATAATCCATCGAGTAGGAGACAAATTGATGTATTCTCACTACCCAATAGTCTAGGAACATGTCACTTCTGATTGCAAACCCCAAGGTTCTACCAAGACTCTAGATCTTGTTCCTGGAGCGTGATGAATTAAAGTCGATGGGAAGAGACCCATTGGAAGGGAGGAATTAAGGAATACCCCATCATCCAACATGAGGAAATATTAGGGACTGATTTGACTCGGGAGGGATTAGGACAAAGTTTTGTAGAACGAACCACTGAGTACATCTCCTGCATGCATCAAATGTAAATAGTGCATGTAAGAGAATCCCTAAGAAACAACCAATAATGAAAGCCATTAACAGGGGCAAGGAATTCCACCAAAGATGAAAAAGGAATAAGAGGTATAGCAAAAATCCTAAAAATGTGAATATATTTCTTGACCTCAAACATCATGGGAAACCACTCAATCAACGATCAAAGATTAATTTCCATATGTTGATTGCAAGGTTACTTTTCAATGAAGTAAATAGGATCAAGGTGCTACAAATCTAGGTTAATGCCTTAGAGCATATGAGTCATCATCAATGAGACACAAACCACCTATGAGAAGTTAATGGGGACCTTCCACACAAGCACAAGTCCAAACATTGATTTCCATGATACATGATGAGAATAGATTGTGAGTTATCAAGAGATCATAAGCCACAAATAAATATAAAGTGGATATATGTCAATATAGAGATCATAACCATGAATAGGTACACAATGGGTCTATGTCTCAATATGCATCAAGAGAACAATATGTAACTAAGTTGAGTAATGGTTCTCCCAATGATACCAATGTCATATGAGGTATGGTACAATCTTGCATAACTTTGAATATAAAATTGTTGGCCCAAGGTCTTCCATCCAAAATATCGAGATGTACGAATCCTACCCATGTGAATATATGACTTGAAATCAGACATAAATGATACTGTTTGATTACTATTCGTTGATGTATACCATTAACAAACATGTGTCAACCCACCTATGATGATATTGGGCACCAAGGTACCTAGTACATTCTAGCAAGTGTGAATAGATGTTTTGGAGTCAAACACTTGTAGAATCCATCGAGTATGAGGCATTGATTTATTCCCCCTACCCAAAGCGAAGGATCATGCCACTGATGGTTGTAATCCCCAAGGTATTATCAAGAATATATATCTCGTTCCTTGAGCATGGTGAGTTAAATTCAATGGGAAGAGACCCATTGTAAGGGAGGAATTAAGACACCCTCCATCATCCAACACGAGGAAATACCAAGGATTGATTTGACTTGGGAAGGGGTCGGGACAAAGTTTTGTAGAATGAACACCAAATACATCTCCTACATCCACCAAATGCAAATAGTGCACATAAGAGACCCCCTAAGCAACAACTAATAGTGAAATCCATTGATAGGGGCGATGAATTCCACCAATGATGAGAATAGAATCCAAGGTATAACACAAATCCAAAACTGTGAATAGATTTATTGACATTGAACATCATGGGAAACCACTCAATCAATGACCAAAGATGAATTGTCATATGTTGAGTACAAGTTTACTTGTCAATGATGAAATAGGGACAAGGTGCTACAACTCTAGGTTAATGGCTTCGAGCAGATGAGTCGTCATCGACAGGACACAACCTTCCTATGAGAAGTTAATGGGGACCTTCCACACAAGCATGAGTCCTAACATTGATTTCCATGATACATGATGATAACCAACTAACATCAGGGAATGTCCAACACATGAGGTCAAGGAGACTACATAATGACTGACATAGGTTATATCATTGAACAATGAGCACAACACAATAGTGACTTGGCTAGATTTTTGACACAAAGGTACCAACAATATAAATTTGTAAAATACCTAAATTTTGTAGTGTGGATGCTTAATTCAATAGCTTGAAGAATATATAGGTTCAAATCTAAGTTTAGTGGGTTTTCATGGTTACTAGTTTTGAGGGTAAATCTATGCACAATGTGTGTGTGAGTCATTGTTATTGTTATTGTTTTATTTTAGGATCTATATGCATTGCTCCACTTGCATAAGTTTAAAACTTGCAAAGAACACTAATCAAAACTATAGGAAAAGGTGTAACGTCCCCAACCCTCCGACCGACGAAGAGGACGCTATCGTAATACTGCTATCTAATCCGGGAAACTAGCCCCATGAACATACCCATGATAGAAATTGAAATGCATTGAACTAAAGCATGCATATATGCATAATTATTTATCATACAACGGAAGTAAACTACATTACATTCAGGCATTTATCATGTTCATCATTTTCATTAAACAACAAATACAATTGCAGAGATGAAATAGATAAGAATACTTATCTTATGAAGAAGCTCGTCCCGCAACTAGCTATGTCGCTGCAATGCTCCACCCAACCATAGGATAGTGTGATCCTTAATCTCTCAGCAACACTACCACCCCCGAACTGGGCATGATTCCCCAAGGAAAAGGAAACTAGCAGGCTCACACATAGCCAAAGATATGTCAAAACTCAGTCAAGCCAAAGCTATGTTTGGGTTTATCAGACTGCCAAGGGGATGGAAAGGCTTGTTTGCTAAGCTAGTGAGCTCAACCGTAGAGATATGGACACCTGCACAAGATTTGACTTGGCTTTCCCAACACATACACACCCAACACAAGGAATCATCCCCTTCTCTATTGTACAGTCCCTCAGGCTATGCATTCCCTTCCAGTGCTATTCGAGATGTGCAGTAAGGAATAATCAGCCCTCAATATCTCTCAATGAGGTTCCTCATGCACTAGATTTATCAAGTTGGTCAATCCCCATTTCCACTCCCAATTCAACACAGACCACAACACAAAGGCATACACAGCAGCATACACAATTTCCGGGTTGAGGAAAAAAGTTCGGCAACAAAATTAATTGCCAAGGTGGGTTAAAACAACCTACTAACAAAAAATCATATACCAGAGATGTTTTGGCCCTAACGTGGCGAAAAACGAATTCAATACACAATAATTACAGTGTTGGGCATGGACAAAAATCCTGGAAGCTAAAATCAGAAATGGTAAGTGGGTAAAATAGCCCCAGGAGCCAAAATTGATTTTTAGCTTGGTAACCGGTGGAGAAATGCAACAAAAATTGTGGGTAAGGAAACCCAACCACAGACCATTACAAAAACGAAATTCTTAGCCTAAGGAAAATAGAGAAACGTATTCCCATGTGAGGGAAAATATACACAGCAACCCAAAAACGAATTTCACACACAGAAAAACTTCCGGCCGTTTGAGAGAGCCCCAACGTGGGTGAATTATGATGATGAGGAAAACACCCAGGAGCCCAAATCATGAAGGAGAACATACCACAGGAAAAAATTGTGAAGGTAAGATAGCTCCCAAGCTTCATTGCATGAGGGAAAATGGAGAATGTGGATGTATGACCAAGTGGGCTTGCATTTTGGGTTGATTACTTTCCCCAAAAGTAAAAAATGGGTTTTCCCCAAATTCGAATTTCCTTGCCCATACTCTTCCCATCCCCATGAAATAACTACTTCAACCAATTTTTGGCATAATTAAATGATTGGGTGAATGAGACAAGAAAGGTAGTTGATTGTTTCATGGGTTCTCCCTTTGACATTTAGATTTTCCCCATTGGCCCCAAAGGTTAAATATTTACCCCTCCTTATCCTTAGGAATATCATGCCCTTTTCATTATGGTTGCATTGACATAGCTGGTTGTGGGTATTTTAATTAAAATGCATAATTACATGATGCCAAAATTATAATGTGCCGGATAGCATGAATATACCATCGGCAACGATTTTAATCACCGGTACATAAAATAGTAAATTGATGGTGGGGATTTTTCCTTTAGCTCCACACCATGATTAATTACAATATATACAACATACAAATTTTTAATGCAAACGGGGTCAAAACCGGGGTGTTACAAAACGATCACCATGTGTGATGATCACACAAAATAGTCAAAAAAACCCATAAATCATTTGGATACTATAAAATAAAATAACTCAAGGGTGCAACAAGTAAGAGGGTAAACCTATGCAACAAATCACAAATAATTTTAAGGTTGAACAACATGATCATTATAAGCTTCTTTGATGCAATTTGAAGTCCACCTTAAGTCCTCCCATATTGTTTGAATGCCTAAATGGTAAAAGCATTTACCCCCATAATACTTCCATGTATATAACCACTCAAAATGAAGTGAGTAATAGCAAAAGACCCCATACGAGCATAGTGGCAAGTGACCATGTGTGATATGCCTCACTCAATACCATACAACATTAAAAGGTTCATTGTGTGCACATGGAAACACTGAAACATAGTGGAAAATCACACAATACCTTGCTAGAACACAATGTAGGTTGGTGATCATGCATGAGTCACCTCACTCAATACTACACAACATTGAAATGCTGATTTTCTACAATGCCATTGGAAATAGGGTGAGTAATCATGTAAGACCTTGCACGAACACAATAGTGGGTAATCAGGCATGAGCCACCCCACCTGATATTCCAAAATGAGAATCTACCAACAAACCCATGGAATGCTCCCATTCTTTATTATGAGAATCAAACATGTTTTTAGCATAGTAAGAAGAGAAGAATTGAATCATTGAGCCAAGGAATCTATTTCTTAGCTAAGGGTTTAGTCGAGCTTTGCACATACATACATGATGTTGATCAAAGTTAGGCTCTTTTATTTAAATTCATCAATACCATTGGTTAAAAAAACCAAACTTTTTTTTGTAAGGATGCACAGAAAATATAGTATATCAAAAAACCAAATTATAGAGATAGTCTTAGAAAAATTCACGATGGCCTAAGGAGGTGGAACCACCAGCCCAGGAAAACAAAAATATTCACAGTTCTATTCACTTCAAGACAAAAAGGCCCTCCCAACTGAGGGAAAACATGCCCATAAACAACTAAGAGACATAGAGTTCAATCCAGGCACCATAAGACCCAAAAATTAACAGTCTATCTAGCATTGAAAACCAAAAAAAATAGAAAACACAGTAATTTTCCAGAGTATAAGGACTTCTTCTAGCTAGAGTGTGCACCATGAGAGGACTCCACTTGTTCTTCAATGATCGGGAAGGCCTTGTAATTAGAGCTTGGGGATTCAACTACTGGGAGCATCACCGGTAGCTGGTCCTTCTTCATTAGCATGAGTAGATCCTCTATCTCCAGGCAGTGTATCTTCCTACCATAAATCGCACAGTTAGACAACATTGAAGTAGCCACGTGTCCTTTAGCAGGTTCGATAAGTGGAGATACTTCCACGCGTTCATCCTCATCTAGGATCGGAGGTTTGTTGCATTGGCCTTCATGCTCATTTCCCTCCATGGATACACTATGTTGTCATGTCCCGACCCTTCTACTAGAGAGAGGACGGGACTATGCTGCAATCATATTTGGGAAAATGAGGCCCATGAACATAAAACGAAATACATTGAACTAATAACATGCACAAATGCATAAATATTTAACATACAACGGAAGCAAAATGCATTTCATTCATTCACATGTTCATCTTAATTCATTAGCAAAGGTAAATGCAGATATTTAAACACAATAATACTTATCTTGGAAGCGAAGCTCATCCCACAACCAGCTATGTTGCTGCAACGTTCCACCCAACCATAGGCTAGTGTGCTCATTAATCTCTCAGCATCACTGCCACCCCCGAGCTGGGCATGATTTCCACACGGAACTAGGGGACATAACTCAGCCAAGCCAACACAGGGATGCACTACACAACTAAATGCAAGTTCTGGAATGAACCAAAAACGTCCTGGGAACCAAATTTGATAATGGTGAATGGGGGAAAATGACCCAAATGATCAAATCGATTCAGGAAACGCTCACTGAATTCACAGAGGAAAAAATGACCTCCATTCCTACCCAAAATGTAGATCTATATTCCTAGCTACTGGGATTTACAAAAAAACGAGTTTCTAGCTTGGATAATAATGAAGAAAATGCAGAAATTTGGGAGGGAAACGCTTAGCAGTTCCCAGCTACGTGAGGAAAGGAAAAAAACACCCTCTCAAACCCCCAAAACATAAATCTATGCTACGTCTTCACTCAACAACACCAAAATGGGTTTTCCCCAGCTGCACATACATTCAATGACCCCAAAAACGACTTCCCAGCTGCACATACATTCAACAAGACCCAAAACGAATTTCCAACCATGGGAAAAATGGAGAAATCAACCAAATCCATGAAGGGAAACAAACAGGAGCTCCCCAATATGTGAGAGAGCCAAGCTGATGGATGAACAGTGGGATGGGCATGCATTTCCAAGCATTTACTTGCCCAAGAAGTCAAAAACACATTTTCCCAAATATGGGTGGCTTCCCAATTCGAATTTTGACTCCCGTACTCTTCCCATCCCCATGCATAAAATAACTAACTCAACCACTTTTAGATGTCTGGGCACAAAGGAAAAAATGGGTAGTTGACAATTTTATGGGTTTTCTCCATTTGCTCAAGGGTTTGAATCTGCCCCCCCATTCCTTGTGAAATCATGCCCCCATCTCTTTAATGTTGCGTTGACATAGCTAGTTGTGGGTATTTTATTAGTTGCATATTTACATGATGTAGAAAATTATATTGTGCCGTTGGCTACAACAATGATCATCGACATCGATTTTAATTGCAGAAACGTAGAAGACTAAATCCATGGCGGGGCCTTTGCCTTGAGCTCCACACCATGATTTATTAACGCTATTTACATTATTTATAATTTAATGCAATTGGGGTTGAAACCGGGGTATTACATTCCCCTCCCCCTTCAACAACACTATCCTTAGTGCTCATCAAAACTGAACAAAATGCTACCCTGGAACTACCTCAGTGCTTTGTAAAATTAAACAAAAATGGATGTGCCAATCATATGGCATCCTCCATCTCCCATGTAGCCTCATCGGGATTGTGGTGCTCATTCTGCATTTTCACTTGTCCAATGGTATGATATGGAACTCCTCCTTAGTCCCACTATGCGGTTGTCTTGCGCACGGACTCCTCCAAATCCTTGATTTCATGCATCGGTACACACCATTGAACCTTTTTCCAGTCTTGGAGAATCCTTCTCCACAGCTTGGAACATCTCCAATGTCTTTGGCATCCAACCATACCTATGATCAAACCTAAAGCAATGAGTCAATTCCCATGTTAGTATTCACAAGATTTTCCCAAATCATAGATGAATCACATACACGTGTATATCGACATAAAATCAACAAGAAGTTGCCAAGTGAACCAAAACTTATCTACATAAGTATCTTCTTTTGGTTCCACAGGTGTT
This sequence comes from Pseudotsuga menziesii, assembly GCA_001517045.1. Classification (NCBI taxonomy): domain Eukaryota; kingdom Viridiplantae; phylum Streptophyta; class Pinopsida; order Pinales; family Pinaceae; genus Pseudotsuga; species Pseudotsuga menziesii. The sequence continues at coordinate 121,199 of LPNX010071300.1, read as the reverse complement.
CGACTGGGCTTAATACAACCATGGAATTCACAACCATGCCCCGCGCCACACCTAGGTGTGCTTTAAAGGGTAGCCATATTTCTGCAAGCCTTAGATCACCTAAAAATATCTTTCAACCGAGATCTGACAGCTTTGCTTCAAAGCCTAAAGCTCCCTCTAGGTTCTAACCAAGCTCCATGCCCCCTTTTCGGACACCATAACAAATTAATTCACATGTCAGATTCATTCCTATAAGGTGCAATCTATAATAATATTTTCAAAACCATGGCTGCATCATATGTTCATGTATATTTGCAGAAAATCAACAACGACAGAAGTTTGATAAGTAAACCAAATACTTATCTATATAACATCTCTCAACCGAGATCGATGGGGGCTTCACTTTTTGACCAATATCCTATTACGTTAGTTCATATTGTGGGTTTTAAAATAATCAAAAATTGAACCAATATATTGCATGTATTAGGGGGGATGAGGGGTTTATGATGGGGGTGGGTAGGGTGGTTTATAAGGATTGAGGTATGAAAAGGGCTGGGGAGGAGGTTTTAAGCATTGGGAGGGGGTTTCAACAAAAAGAGTTTGGGTCAATATCTCTGGAAATTAAGGGTATTCTTTAATATCCCATAATCGCACGTGCTATTTGAGAGGTTCACTAAGTTAATTCCTCATGCCAAGATCTGATAGCCCTGATCTAGAGCCCAACACCTCTCTGGCTGATTAATGGAATCTCTGCTTAAGGCTCAGCACTTCCTCCTAGTGCTTACCAATGTTCATGCATGTAGCATCTCTCAACTGAGATCAGGTAGCTCTACTCCAAAGCCTAACACCTCTTAGGGTGCTTAATGGTAGCTCCGGCTTAAGAGACTCGCACCTCCTCCAGTGCTCACCAAGCTCAATCACTTTCTTTCTAGATAACAAAATGAATCAACTCACTTGTCAAATTCACTCCTATAAGATGCAACCTTTCATAAGATTTTCCAAAATCATGACCGCATCATATGCATATGTGTAATTACAAAAAATCAACAAGTATTTTCCAAGTAATCAAATGCTTATCTACGTAGAATCTCTCAACCGAGATCTGGTCAACCCTGCTTCAAAGCCTAACACCTACTTGGGTGTTTATGATAGCTTTGGATTAAGGGCCTAGCACCTCCTCCAAGTTCTTACCAATGCTTAGGCGCTTCCCTTCCGGACATCATAATACCTAGGGGTTATTCTCTTCATGGAGCCCTCACTCTCGTGACAGTCCCCTACGACGTGAATGTGTGTGGAGAAGAGTCTAACTGGATGTCTTACACCTTGAGCTTCCCCAGTGATGCATACCGGTGCCTAGCTGGTAGGGGGGTGAAGCTATGTACTCTCGTACATCCTTCCAGAGGAGTCATCTTTCTCAAATACATCCTCCCGGGAGCTATGTACTCCAGGGGCAGACCACCACATCTCACCTGCGTTACATACAAGCATGCAGTTTATATGAGATGTCATTATAAAATAATTGCAATTATAGGTTTTCAAACCTATTCCAAGCACATCCCTCCGAGAAGCTATGTATCAAAGTGCATCCTTCCGAGGAGCCATGTACAACCAGTACATGTTTTCATCATATCACCTCCGTTATATATGAGCATGCAGTTCATATGAGATGTCATCATAAAAATTTAATCATAGATTTTCAAATCTATTTCATGCCTGGATAAATTTCAAATTACCAAATGATTAATACATTGATAGTCAAATCCAAAATTTGAATTCACAATTCTGCTTCCCACAGAAAATTGGATTTTGTAACCATGAGATCATCCTCATATTGTTTGGCTTTTGTAAATGGGGAGTACCCATCCCTAACTTACATGTCCTGCCAAAACCCCAGACATTCAAATACAACATGTCATCTTGACACCATTTTAGATCAGCCAAATAGTTAATAATATTTGATTAACAACAAAATTTAAAATCTGAAGTTCAAAATCTATTCTGTTCAAAAGTTAGATTTCAGTCACGAGATCCTTCTCATAGCACATGGCAGTTTCCTGCCTTGGTTTGAGTGGGTAGAACTAGACTGCTCTTCTCCGGTCATTCTACCTGTAGTCTTCAGGAAAGGCCATTTCCTCATGGAACTACAAGTTCACATGCAGGATTCCTCAGCCTATAAATAGACTCAGCTTTACCTACAAAATATCCTTCAAAGAACCTCCTGCAATACCCTGCAAGTCCTACAAAAGATCTTATATTTGTTAACTTTATTAGAGCAAGCCAACTCATCATGGAGTCAATCCTTTCAGGGTCTACATATATTCCTTTATCTGAGATAATGTGACCCAAATAATGAATTCCATCTTCGTAGAAGTGATAGTTGCTCAACCTTGCATACATCTGGTGCTTCCAGAGCAATTTCAAGGTCAGCCTTAATTGTTCCACATGTTTTTTCTCATCCTTTGAATAAGTAGGAATGTCATGAAGGAAAATAAGAACATACTTTCCCAAGTGCATGCCGAAAACATTATTCTCGAGGCATATAAACGTAGTTGGTACATTTGTGAAACCAAATGGTACCACTACCAACTCATAAGATCCATACCTTGCTCTGAAGGTTGTCCTATGAACATCTTCATCCTTGATACTTACCTTGTGGTAATCAGATCCCAAGTCAATCTTAGAAAATACCTTTGCACCTCTCATTTGATGAAATAGGTTTTCAATTCTAGGCAAAGGATACTTGTCCTTCATAGTGACTTTTCTCAGCTACCCATAATCAATACACAACTAGAATGTACTATATTTATTTTTCACAAACGAAAATGGTGTTCCCCAAGGAGACACACTTGGTCCGAGGCACTTCTTTTCCAACAACTCTTGTAGCTGCATGTTCATCTCTAGTAGTTCTGGTTTGTTCATCCTACAGGATGTCTGGGACACTAGTGCTGCTCTAGGCACAAGCTGAAAGGTAAAATTAATGTCACTCTTTGGAGGAAGCCTTGGAATTTCATCAGGAACAACATTCCCAAATTCCTGTAGCATATGAAATCTCTCCAAACTAGGAGTATCATACTCTGCTGCCTCCAAAACATGTGCTGCATACACTCTGCAACCTTTCCCATAGAACTTATTCAGCTGCATTGTTGAAGACTTCCTGCCAGAGATCACTTTTGGAATTCCTTTCACAACCCTTACGTTTCCTTCTCCATCCAAGCACTCAAAAGTCTTGTTGTAACAATCAAGATTTTCTTTATGTTCTTCCAACCAATCCATTCCAATGAGGACATCATACGATCCTAGTGTAAGTTCATTCAGAACTGCACAGGTGAGTAACCCTTCCATGACCAATGGACATTTCATTACCACCTCACTGACATCCTTCTGGATTCCAGTGGCTAGTTGGAGTAACCATGATCTTCTATTCTTTGATTTCTTCAAAGTGCACATCTCAATAAGTCCAGGGGTAATATAACTATGAGTCGATCTAGGGTCAATAAAAATAGAAATAGTATATTCAACAATCTCACCCTCAAATTCCACCATAGTTTAGTTATGACCTTCCTGGTGGTATTCTAATACTGTACAAAATTTAGGAATGATCCCTGCTTCTTGACCCACAGTTTCAGCTTCTTGGGTGTTAGGGACTTGACCCTCATTCCTATTCGCAAGTGGACAATTCCTACGCAGATGGGATCCTTCACATCCCCAACATTTGAGTGGTTCCTTTAACTTTTCCCTCATCATTCTGGCCAGCTCAATCACATCTTGTGATGGCTGCCTTTGCTGCTTCAGGAGGTGAGGAAGCTTAAAACCTTTCTTCCTTGGGTTAAGCTTCTCATTCTTCTCGTGAGAATTTCTCCTACTCCCTTCTATCTTTGTTAACTGATTCCTGGAGTTTATATTCCTTTGGAGATCTGCCAAACTCTGTAGCATGGTTGTAGTCAACTGGTTTTTCTCTACCAAAGCCTTGACCAACCACTTATTTTCTTCTTCGCAATCCTGCAAATCTGCCCTCAGGATTCTTATGGTAGCTGCAGCATCTGGGGAACTCTCTTGTTTTTCGGGTACACAGGGTACTTCCAAAATACCGAACACCTAGAGCAACCACTTCACACAAATGAATCACAAATCAATACATCGATGTTTGTCACGTGGTTAAAACCCTCGAGAGGGAAATAGTCCATGGCCCCAGCCAAATAGCTACTTGGAGAAATTTATTATGCAAAAGAAATAAAGTTACATGAGCTTCCAATAATCGATCAACTAGCCAAGGACCCTCCATGCTCTTTAAATAGAGATCATGGACCAATCGGGTGTTAAGCCACAGATCAATGGTAGATATGATCTAAGAGAAGTTTAACTGTCAGATCAATTTATGTCTAGAACATATCGTGACCATTAGATTAGAATATTTACAAATGCATACTAAAGAAACACACTTTACCTAACAGATATATTACACAAGTTGATCTTAACTAACTCCTAAGTGTCTAAATATCCTAACATCCCCCCTTAAGAACAACTTGGGATAGGATTGGAGGATTTACAAAAGTGACACTATTAGGAGAAGGGAGGAGGCATTAGAGCCTATCCCCCCTTAAGGACACATTCCTCAACTCCTAACATAGATCAAAGTTTAGAAAACTTCACTTCTATAAGAGACTTGGTGAAGATGTCTGCAACTTGATCATCTGTAGGGAAATAGAGCATTTCAAGAACACGATCATGAACAAGATTTCTGATGAAGTGCATGTGTAGCTCAATGTGTTTGCTACGTTGATGTAGAACTGGATCTTTGGCAACCTTGATGGCACTTTGATTGTTGCACCAAAGTGGAGTAGGCTGCTGCTCCTCGAATCCAAACTCTGAAAGGATCTGTCGAAGCCATAAAGCTTCCTGACTGGCATTAACTGTGGCTCGATATTCTGCTTCTGCTGAAGAAAGAGCAAGAGCTTGTTGTTTCTTACAAGCCCAAGTGACAGGTCCAGATCCTAGATTGAAAACATAACCTGCAATAGACTTTCGATCATCAGGATCGCCGACCCAATCTGAATCAGTGAAACCAACCAACAAAGGTGTCCCCCCTATACTGTAATGAATCCCAAACTGAATTGTACCTTGAATAGATCGAAGTATTCTTTTTGTTGCTTTCCAGTGACTTTCATGAGGAGTTTGCATATAACGGGCAACACGACCAATGGCAAAGGAAAGGTCAGGATGGGAATGAGTCAAGTATAAAAGACTACCAACAAGATGGCGATACAAGGTGACATCTACTTCAAGGGAAGTACAAGTGGCAGAAAGTTTGACTCTAGACTAGAAGGGAGAAGGGGCTGGTTTACAATCTTCCATGTGAAAGCGACGAATAAGGTCACAAGCATACTTAGACTAGGAAAGAAAGATTCCTTCTTTGGTTTGCAAGACTTGGAGACCAAGAAAATAATGCAAATGGCCTAAGTCTGACATTTAAAATTTTTGCTTAAGATTGGATTTCACATGGGTTAAAAGTTTAGGGTCACTACCAGTAAGGATAAGATCATCAACATAAAGAACAAGTATGATGAGATGGTTTCCTACTTTCTTAGTATATACATTGGGGTCAGAATGACATCTAGAAAAACCAGTGTCAAGGAGAAAGCTATCCATTTTGGCATAACAAGCTCTAGGAGCTTGCTTAAGGCCATATAAGGATTTCTTAAGGAGACGAACAAGGCTAGAGTTATCCTAAACATATCTAGGAGGTTGTTCCATGTAAATTTACTCCTGTAAATCACCATGTAAAAAGGAAGACTTGACATCCATTTGATGGACTTCCTAGTTATGTAAGGCTGCAAGGGAAAGAACAAGGCGGATGGAGTTCATTTTTTCTACAGGAGCAAAGGTTTCATTGTAGTCAATCCCTTCAACTTGGGAAAAACCTTTGGCAACTAACCTTTCCTTAAGTATTTCAATACTTCCATCTGATGCATACTTAGTTCTGTAGACCCATTTACATCTGACAATTTTTCTTCCTTTTGGAAGAGGAACAATATCCCAAGTATTGTTCGCCATTAAGGAACGATATTCTTCATCCATAGCTGCATCCCAATCTGGATTTCCTGAAGCTTCTGCAAAAGTTTCTGGATCATGATTCTCAAAAAATTGAGCCAAAAGAGAAGAGGCTCGCTGAAACTGAGAACGTGTTCGACGTTGATCTCTAGGATCACCGACAAGATCACCATCTGCTTCACATGTTGAACAGACCCATTGAGGAAGCATGGGTGCTGGTACAATTGGAGGAACATGAGCAGGCAGAGGTGGATTTTCATCCTCACTGTGATCATCAGAAACTGGAGTTGGAAACCTGTCAAGGAATTTGGAAGAATAAGAAGGCACAATCACTGAATTAGGCATGTAGGCCAAAGATGGCACACCCACCAAGTTAGGCTTGCAAGCCAACATATTTTCATCAAATTTAACATCTTTTCTAATCATTATATCACGAGAATGTGGCTGAAGAAGTCTATCACCTTTTACATCTTCTGAATATCCAACAAATATGCACTTTTCACTTTTAGGCTGCAATGCTTTCCATTTTACATCCGGAATGTGAGCCCATGCTTCACAACCAAACAAATGGAAGTGACTTGCATCTGGTTTAATTTTACTCCATGCTTCTTCCGGTGTTATACCTTGTAAAACTTTAGTTGGTGTGCGATTAACTATGTAATTTGCACAATTTATGGCCTTGGCCCAATATTGAAGACTTAGTCCCTTAGATTGGATCATACAATTAGCCGTTTCTTTTAAAGTGTAGTTCTTCCGTTCAGTTACACCATTTTGTTGTGGTGTGTATGGAACGGTGTGTTGTTGTTGGATTCCTTGTTCAGTGCAGAAAGTAGTGAAATTTTTGTTAACATATTCTCCTCCATTGTCAGATCTTAACTTATAAATTTGATGACCAGATTGTTTTTCAACAAGGGCCTTGTAGGCCAAGAACATGTTAAATACTTCGCTCTTAAGTTTTAGGAAGTAAACCCGAGTGCGTCAGGAGTAGTCATCAATGAAAGTAAAGAAATATTTGAAACCAGAAAAGGAAGCAGATGGAAGAGGACCACACAGGTCACTATGCACAAGCTCTAGGGGAACCGAGGCGTGTCAAGAGGAACGTTTGTCAAAACTGTCCCGATGATGTTTTCCGAGTACACAACCGGAACAAACACCATCCTTGCAAGATACCATCGAAAGACCGGTCGCCATATTGTATTTACATAGTTGTTGCAATCAGTGATAATTTAAGTGACCAAATTGCTCATGCCAAAGTTTGCTCAAGTTATCACTATGAGCAACAAAAACTGAAGGAAAAGGTGATGACCCAAAGTTGTTAAATTTGTACAACCTGGTAATATCATCAATAGCTCTAGTAGCAAGGACATTTTGAGGATTTTTAAAATCCTTTATTACAACTTGGTGAGGTGTAAACGCCACAGTTTTACCTTCACCAGAATGAGTAATTTGATAGACTGATAACAAATTGCAGGAAATTTTTGGAACACATAGTACATCACTGAAATGACCATTTTCTACTGGAATTGTTCCAAATCCTACAACACTTAGAGATATATCATCACCAACAAATATTTGTTTGGTGTTACATTCATGCATAGTAGACAAGATGGCTTGATCCTTAGCCATATGATAAGATGCTCCAGAATCAATGAGCCATTCATTTGAAGTAGAAGAAGAAGATGCAGTATAAGAGTAACCAGAAGTACAAAGTGCATGTCCATGAGAGGTAGATTCTGAAGATGAATCTAGGTTGATTTGGTGCTTCTTCATTGCTGCTTCCAAGGCTGCCATCTTCTTGAAACACTTAGATTCATCATGATTATCTTTCCCACAAAAATTACACTGACGCTCAGTCTTCTTTCCTTTTGGATTGGATCCTTTGTCATTTTTTAAAGAAGGATCTAACTGAGAGGGTTTGGGACCCTTTTTGTTTGGATTATTATTGTGAAAATTCTATTTCTTGGGAGGCTTGGAATTTTCTTTCTGTTGGGACAATAAGGCTTTCCCAGATGTATCTTCAGATTTACTGAAATGGGTGTTTCTGGATCAAACGGAAATGATTTTTGATGAAACAAAAACTATTTCCCAATGGAAACGACACTTTGGACGCAATGGAATAGCTCCCATAGGCCACAAATGCAAAAAAACTCCAGAACCAAAAACCCTTTCAAATTTTCAGCAACAACGGTTCTATAGATCTTGATCAAAACCGGAAACGACTCTTCATAAACGCTCTGATACCATGTTTGGGTACACAGGGTACGTCCAAAAGACCGAACACATAGAGAAACCACTTCACACAAATGAATCATAGATCAATACACTGATGTTTATCACGTGGTTAAAGCCCTCTAGAGGGAAATAGTCCACGGCCCCAGCCAAATAGCTACTTGGAGCAATTTATTATCCAAAAGAAAGAAAGTTACATGAGCTTCTCATAATAGATCAACTAGCCAAGGACCCTCCATGCTCTTTAAATAGAGATCATGGACCAATCGGGTGTTAAGCCATAGATCAATGGTAGATATGATCTAAGAGAAGTTGAACCATCAGATCACTTTATGTCTAGAACATATCGTGACTTTCGGATGAGAATATTTACAAATGCATACTAAAGAAACACACTTTACCTAACGGATATATTACACAAGTTGATGTTAACTAAATCCTAAGTGTCTAAATATCCTAACACTTGTTCCCTCTTCCCAATAGCTTTAGTTCCATGACATTGGCCATTGTAAGTTGGCCTTACATACCCTTCCCCATGTGGACAAATCTGACGCAAATGGGGTCCTCCACATCTCCAGCATTGGAGTGGCTTTCTGCCCTCTTGTGGGTCTCTTGGATCCCCCCCCATAACATATTTCCTATGTACATAGGGATCCTGTGCATCATCCATGCTGTTAATTTTCTTGCTGTTGATCTTCTTTGACCTCCTTGGTCAGACCAAGATCAACTCTTCAATCTGCACTATGACTCTGAAAAATGTGTTAACAACATCATTTGTTAGTCAATATCAAAAATTCAAACAATTACTTACCAATTGTTTCTTGCAAGCATGAATGGTCAATGTTCCTTTCGTTGGGTTGGCTAATGTTTAGCAATTCTACTAATTAGCACTCCTTCTGGATGTAGTTTCCTTTCTGCAATAACGACTGTCTCAGGTGGAAGACGCATAAACACGCTTCCATTTTTCATCTTTCTGGCCCCTGAAACCCATTGACAAACCTGCAAAAATTCTCTGTTTCAGAGCAATTTTCATTTTTCCTCCGATCGACGAAACTCAACCGATGTATCGGCTGAAACTCCACAAGTTTTCTAATGTATCAGCTCCATTTTCCTTTTCCTTTCGATGTGTCGGTGGAATTTCCCAATTTTTCCGATATATGTCGACAAACTTCACCCGATTCCTTCTACTACATTCGGGAAATTTTTGACTTTCACCCGTTGTGTCGAAAACTTTTTTGACTTTCATTCACCGCTGCATCGAAAAACGTTTTGACTTTCACCCGTTGCAGGCATTCCATTGTAGCGAAAAAATGTCTAGCTTTCTTCCAATTGGAAACTTGCCAAAACTTCCGCCATTGTGGAAAAATTCAGAAGTTTCTTCCACTCAGCAACTTACCGAGCCTTCCGCTATAGCGAAAGAATTTCTGAGTTCCTCCTGGCCAAGTCTTATGCCGTTGCAGAAAGATTTATGAATTTTATCCAGCCAAGCATTCTACCGTTGCGAAAAGATTTCCGAGTTTCCTCCGGTCTGCTCAGTCGACGAATCGCCAAAATTTTCTCCAAAATATGCTGATTTCCAAACTTAGAACAATTTTTTTTTTCCTGGAAAAATTTCTTTCTTCCCATTGACTCCATCCGTTGTGTCGGTGAAATCTAGACAATAAAACCGATGAATCAGCTCGGCTTCTCCCATTTCTTCTTACCGACACTACCGCTTCAGCGCATCATCTTCCATTGTCATTTCTCAATGCTGCTGACTACCCTGACACGCCTCGACCACGATCCCCTTTGGCTCAACTCTTGGAAACCTAGTCGCCATTGTCAACTTAACTCTTGGAAATGCAGCCGACGTATTGGCTCACTTCAGCTTTCTCAGCCGATAAGGGAGAATTTTCACACTTAGAATTTGTCTACCTGTCAGCTTCTCCCTACTGAACACAAAGGTTGATTCTAGGCTCTGTCAACTTCTCTTCATGGCCCATTGAGGCCTAAAGCTGCAACACAACTCTGATACCACACTGTCACGTCCTTGCCCTTCTGCTAGAGAGAGGACGCGACTATGTTGCAATCATATCCGGGAAAACTAGCCCCATGAACATAAAACGAAATACATTGAACTAATAACATGCACAAATGCATAAATATTTAACATATATTGGAAGCAAAATACATTTCATTCATTCACATGTTCATCTTAATTCATTAGCAAAGGTAAATGCAGAGATTTAACCACAAGAATACTTATCTTAGAAGCGAAGCTCATCCCGCAAGTAGCTATGTCGCTGCAACGTTCCACCCAACCATAGGCTAGTGTGCTCATCAATCTCTCAGCATCATTGCCACCCCCGATCTGGGCATGATTTCCACAAGGAACTAGGGGACACAACTCAGCCAAGCCAACACATGGATGCACTACACAAGGAAATGTAAGTTTTGGAATGAACCAAAAACGTCCCAGAAACCAAATTCGATAATGGTGAATGGGGAAAAATGATCCAAATGATCAAATCGATTCAGGAAACGCTCACTGACTTCACAGAGGCAAAAACGACCTCCATTCCTACCCAAAATGTAGATCTATATTCCCAGCTACTGGGATTTACAAAAAACCGAGTTTCCAGCTTGGATAATAATGAAGAAAACACAGAAATTTGGGAGGGAAACACTCAACAGTTCCTAGCTGTGTGAGGAAAGGAAAAAACACCCTCTCAAACCCCCAAAACATAAATCTATGCTACGTTTTCACTCAACAACACCAAAACGGGTTTTCCCCAGCTGCACATACACTCAATGACCCCAAAAATGACTTCCCAGCTGGACATACATTCAGCAAGACCCAAAACGAATTTCCAACCATGGGAAAAATGGAGAAATCAACTAAAACCATGAAGGGAAACACACAGGAGCTCCCCAATACGTGAGAGAGACAAACTGATGGATGAACAATGGGATGAGCATGCATTTCCAAGCATTTACTTGCCCAAGAAGTCAAAAACATATTTTCCCAAAAATGGGTGGCTTCCCAATTCGAATTTTGACTCCCATGCTCTTCCCATCCCCATGCATTAACTAACTCAACCACTTTTAGATGACTGGGCACAAAGGACAAAATGGGTAGTTGACAATTTTATGGGTTTTCCCCATTGGCTCGAGGGTTTGAATCCCCCCCCCCATTCCTTGTGAAATCATGCCCCCATCTCTTTAATGTTGCATTGACATAGCTAGTTGTGGTTATTTTATTAATTGCATATTTACATGATGTAGAAAATTATATTGTGCCGTCGGCTACCACGATGACCATCGACATCGATTTTAATTGTTGAAACATAGAAGACTAAATCCATGGCGGGGCCTTTGCCTTGAGCTCCACACCATGATTTATTAACTCTATTTACATCATTTATAATTTAATGCAATTGGGGTTGAAACCGGAGTATTACATAGGTGAGGCCCCTTCCAATAAATTTTCTGCCACGAGACTCAACCTCTTAGCACCAACCACCTCGAAGCGTTTTTCAAACAAAGCTTGACCCCAAACAGAGCACGCAGAGGTGAGCTAATGATCCACAATTCTGGCTTCCCAGCCATCTATCAAACCACGAACAACTGTTAAGATTGAATTTATGTACCCACCACCTCTAAAACCCCCATACCCATTTCTTCCTGAGGTTCCATGGCCACTACTCCCCCTTCTCGGCTTACCTATCTGTCAAGTAGCCATTACTCTCTGAACAACACACATAGAACTCTTGCAGAATGAAAAAAACCTGAAAATACAGACATAAAATAAAAAAAATCCACCTCATGATCCATAATCAACTCACCATGCGTGCAAAATCTCCACACCACACGCGGGAGCATACTGACCAACCTCCAAACTTGAATGTGCTTTATCCTACGAACCATTTTCCCCTCAGTGCGAGGAGCCATCACCTTAATGAGCATTAAAATCATAATTAAACCTAAACCACTTCTATTAACACTTGTACTGTCCACCATCCACATGCTCCACCATCCACGTGTTGGTGTGTAGGATAGCTTCCACCACAATCCCATGTACTAGCACATGGTCATCACCCACATCTAGAGGTTAAAAAAACCAAACCTTATTAACACCACAACTTTAAAATAATTGATCAGTTCCTGAAACACCAAATATTTGATAATCTAAGCAAAAGACCTATAAATGTTAATAGCCTCAAAAGGGTGACTAGGAAAAAGCCTCGAAAGAGTGACTAGGAAAAAGAGAGAAACAATAAATACATACCAATAAATCTAACCTACATATCCATCAATTTGCATCCTTATGAGTGTACTATCCATCAATGTACACATCCTTATGTGTCATAAACTCTTGGTACTCGTTGATTTTCCCATTATAACCACAACAATGATGTCAAATGAAAATAACAATTTTAGAGGGTACTTTTATATACTACAAGTTGTGCAATGTACTCTATTCGTATAATATTCCCAAGCACCAACTTTCAAAAGAAAATTTACCTAAGATTCGTAACATTAATCAAAGTTGTCGATCATTTCATTTTACTAAATAACTTAGTCACATCTTGTTTTCTCTCTGTGTTTCTTAGTTACATAAGAATTCGAAGGTGGTAAGCAATAAGACTCAACAAACTTTGAGATTTCTTAAAAAAAAAACTATGCCATATATTAAAACCTTCGTTGCAATTTACATCATAAAAATATAACATTCTTACATTTTCACTATTTAATTTTGAGTATTATTGCTACTAACATTCCTTTTTGTTTGTTTTAAAATAAATCGTTATTAAATTGGCTACTTTAAAATTTATGTGTTTTGAAATGGTTTTTATAATATAAATAAATTTTTATTAAAAAAAAATCTTATTTTGATTAAAAATATGAACCATAATAACACATAAGTTTCAATATATAAGATGATTAAGATGATTACGCTCCACAGGATTTTTATAACTCATCATCAGTATAAAGAGAAGTTTAATTTTATGAGTTGACATATAATAATTTAATGCAATAATAAAATATTAAGTAAATACAAGTTTTATAATATTTACTTAATTCAAGTAAATAAAAGTTTTATAATATTTACTTAATTCAAAATTCAAAATCAAGATTTTAATTTAAAGTTCAAAACCAAATACATTTATATTTCAATTTATTAAAATTAAAACTATTATTCTTTCTTTTTTGTGATTTCAAAGAAAATATTATAAACAATATGTAGAAGTTTAATATTCACACAAATGTATTTCTTATTGAGTCATGGTTATATGTATTTTATGATTATAAGAATCAAGGAATGAATTACATATAAATTTACTTTTAATATAATTTAATCATGATTTGCTTTCAACATTTCCCAAGAAATTAGATGACAATTTGCAAGGCTTATGGTGTGTCATTATTTAACACCAAAGAAGAGAAGACAAATGATCTCACTCTGATCTTAAAGAGGACAAACAAACTCATAGTTATAACTTATTTCATAAATACTTATAAAGAGATAACACCAATGGAAATCCATCTTAACTTAGAATCTATCACGTGCCTTGAGGAATCAAATCCTTAGAGGTGCAAACCTTTAATGATTTTTTTACGTTCTAAAAAAGGTTTGCACTTTAAAATATTTGATATCTTTCCACACATGGTAAATTCGAAGTTAAAATAGGTTGAAACTTGGAAGCACATGACATAATTTTGGGTGAGTTCTAAGGCTGAAACTTGGAAGCAAAGGATTAATTCCCCTTAGGCCCCCTTTCGTCTTCCCCTCTGGTGGAATCATAGCCCCTTTGGTGCTCTTTACACAACCATTATTGGACCATTTTATTATTTATGCATATAATATTTACATATATTTTAGATTGGTATTATGATCCAAAAAAAGTCTAAAATAAAATATTTACATCATACATGCCTAGCCATTCTCTAGTCGGGACTTGGACTTAAGCTTCGCACTAGGAATTCGTACTAGCATATTTACATCATTTACATCATTTAGTTAAATTCATTCCAAGTCAAAATCAAGGATATTACAATCCCCTCCCCTTTGGAATAACACCGTCCTTGGTGTCTGTTCAAAATTTAGACAAAAAAAAATGGATATGCCTCTCTCATGGCATCCTCCAACTCCCATGTAGCCTCATTGGGACCTAAGTGCTTCCATTGCACCTTTACTTGTCTTATGGATCGGTCCTAGAGCAATGTTACTTTCCTATCTAGGATGCATAATGGCTTGGTTTGGAACATGGTTAGGATCATGTACATATTTGTTAAGCAAGGAAAAATTAAAAACATTATGAGCTCTAGTGTTAGCAGGAAATGCAATTCTATATGCAACTGGCCCTATTCTCTCAAGCACTTCAAATGTCCCACAATATCTCGGTGACATCTTAGCACAACTCCCAAGATTCAAGGAAATTTTCCTTGGCCTTACTCAGAGGTAAACATGATCCCCAACATGAAATTCCATATGCACTCTATGCTTATCTGCATAGCTTTTTTATCTATCTTGGGATTCCTTTAAATTTTTCCTAATTTTTGCAATCTCTTGCTCCATTTTCTTAAGCAATTCTGGCCCAAGTATAATTATATTCATTGGATTATCCCAAGAAACTGGTGTCCTCCATTTTCTTCCATACAAAGCCTCAAATGGACTCACACCCAACGAAGCTTGTTTCCCATTGTTATATGCAAACTCTACTAAATGTATATACTCTTCCCACTTGGATGGGTTTCCATCACATACATGCGTAGCAAGTCCTCAAGCACATGATTTACCCTTTCTGTTTCCCCATTTGTTTGTGGATGGTAGGCAATACTAAAATTCAACTATGTACCCAAAATTTATGGTGTCTTGAGGAGGTGGAACCACCATCTCAACCAAGAAAAAATATTCACAGTTCTGTTCACTTCAAGACAAAAAAGGCACTCCCAACTGAGGGAAATAGGCCCATAAACATGTCCTTCAGCAGGTTCGACAGGTGGAGAGACTTCCATGTGTTCATCCTCGGCTAGGAGAAGAGGCTTGCTGCATTGGCCTACATGCTCATTTTTCTCCATGGAGACACTATGCGAGGTCCTTTCCATTAAATTTTCCATCACGAGACTCGACCTCTTAGCACCAACCGCCTCAAAGCATTTTTCAAATAGAGGTTGAACCCAGACGCAATTGTCCTCAAGGCTATTCAATCCATTAGCAATTTGCTCCATCAAAATTCTTAGTTCCAAGGCTATGGCCTTTGATTTTCTCCATTGGGCCTAAATATCCTCCATCAGTAGGTCCAACATGTTTTTTATGACCTAGTAATGATTAATTTTTCCAACAGAACACGTAAAGGTGAGCTGCTGAGCCACAATTCTGGCTTCCCAGTCATCTATCAAACCACGGACAACTATTAAGACCGAATTTATGTACTCATTGCCTCCAAAAACCCCCATACCCCTTTCTTCCCGAGGTTCCATGGCCACTGCTCCCCCTTCTCAACTTACCTATTTGTCGAGTAGCCATTATTTTTTGAACAACACACACAAAACTCTTGCATAACGAAGAAAGATGATAATACATACATAAAATAAAAAATTCCACCTCATGATCCATAATCAACTCACCCCGCATGTAACATATCCACACCACACGGGAGAGCAGACCGACCAACCTCCAAACATAAATGTACTCTGTCCTAAGAACCATTTTTCCCTCAGCGCAAGGAGCCATCACCTTAATGAACATTGAAATCATAATTAGCCCTAAACCACTCTTATTAACACTAGTCCTGTCTCCCATCCACATGTTGATGTGTAGGCTAGCTTCCATCACGATCTCCATGTGCCAACACATGGTCATCACCCACATCTAGAAGTTATAAAAACCAAAATTAATTAACACCATAACTTTGAAATAATAGATCACTTCTTGAAATAACGAATGTTTGATACTCAAGCAAAAAAAACCTATGAAAGTTAATAGCCTCAAAAGAGTGACTTAAAAAAACAAGAAGAAATAAATACATACCTCTGAATCTAACCTACATATCCATCCATTTACATCCTTATGAGTGTAATATCCATCAATGTACACATCCTTATGTGTCATAAACCCTTGGTACACGTTAATTTTCCCATTATAACAACAACAATGATGCCATATGAAAATAACAATTTTAGAGGGTACTTTTATATACTACAAGTTGTGCAATGTACTCTATCCGTTTAGAGTTCCCAAGCTCCAACTTTTAAAAGAAAAAGCTACCTAAGATTGAAAACATGCAATGAAAGTTATTTGATCATTTCATTGTACTAAATAACTAGTCACATCTTGTTCTCTCTCTCTTAGTTACATAAGAATTCGAAGGCTGTAAGCAATAAGAGTCGACAAACTCTGAAATTTCTCAGAAACTATGTCATACATTAAAACCTTCGTTGTTCTTTACCTCATAAAAATATGACATTCTTTCATTTTCACTATTAATTTTTGACTTTTTATTTATGGCTACTAACATTTTATAATATCCGTTTTTATTTGTTTTAAAAGAAAGCGTGATTAAATTGACTACTTTAATATTTATGTGTTTTGAAATTGTTTTTATAATACCAACATAGATCCATCTTAAACCTGGATCTAGAAAGCACCTAGAGGGATCCAATTTCTTTAGGTGTAGTTATTTTTATCTTAAATTTTTAAATGTTCATAAAAAATTACACCTCAAACATTTTGATCCCTTTAGTGTTTGGTAAATGAGGGTTTAACATGGATCGTTTAATTACTTTTCATTTACTTTTATTATTAGGGTTTTATTATTTGATAAATTAGGTGACATGTTTTTATTTATATTCTTTGTGTTGGTGTAGTGTCATTGATCCCATCAATGTTATTTAGAAGATCCAAATCCTAGGCTATATCAAGCGCCGAGATGGATCAAATCTTCGGGGGTGCAAACCTCTTCTTAGGTATCCATTGATTTGATTCAAACCAAAAGACACATCTTTTTATTTAAGGTCCACATATAATATTTTTTTTATTATTATTTAATATTATTTATAGCTGACATATAATACATTTTATTATTTTTTATTTTGTTAGGAATGAACATTGCATCATTTCCCTACACATGGTTTTAAAACCATATGCAAGGCCCTCCTAAACCATGTACAATAAAACCATGGGTTGTTTAGGAGGCCTTGCACATGGTTTAAAAACCATGTGCAAAGCCTACTAAACCATGTATAATAAAACAATGGGCTGTTTAGAATGTCTTGCACATGGTTTTAAAACCATGTGCTTTGTGTTTTTTTCTTGACTCACATCTTTTTTTACGGATAATTAAATTTTTACTTTTTTATTGTTTTGTTAGATAGGAAGATTATAACATCTCCCCCATATTAGATTGTTTTATTTTGGCTTATTGGAAAATTTATTCCCATAATATTCACTATCACTATTATTTTTTGCGGACATGTTATAAACATTACATCACGTTACAAGATCTCTCCTATAATATTCAATATCACTATTATTTTTTGCCGACATGTTACGAACATTAGTAATGTTACATCACGTTACAAGATCTCCCCCATACTAGGCACGCAATAAATAAGTTTTTATTAAAAAAAAATCAAATTTTAATTAAAAATGTGAATAAGTATATATAAGATGATTATGTAAAAGAGGATTTTTATAGCTCATTATCACTATGAAGGAGAAGTTTAATTTCATATTTAACTTGAGTTGAGACATAATAGTTTAATACAATAATAAAATATTAAGTAAATAATTTTTTTATAATGTCTATCTTAATCCAAAATTCAAAACCAAGATCCAAATTTAAAGTTCAAAACAAATATATTTATATAAATTAATTAAAACTAAAACTTCAATACTTCATTCTCTATGATTTGAGAGAAAATATTAAAAACAATATGCAGAAGTTTGATATGTACAAAAATGTATCTCTTATTTAGTCATGGTTACCTAAATATGTATTTTATGATTATAAGAAACAAGGAATGAATTACATATAAATTTACTTTTAATATAATTTTATCATGATTTGCTTTCAACATTTCCCAAGCAATTACACAACAATTTTCCAATACTTATTGTGTGTCATTATTTAACACCAAAGAAGTGAAGACAAACAATTTCACTTTGATCTTAAAGAGGACAAACAAACTCATAGTGATAACTTATTTCATAAATACTTAGAAAGAGATAACACAAATGGAAATCCATCTTAACTTAGAATCTATCATGTGTCTTGAGGGATCAAATCCTTATAGGTGCAAACCTTTATTCAAGTTTTTACATTCTAAAAAAGGTTTGCAAATTAAAATATTTGATGTCTTTCCACACATGATAAATTCGAAGTTAAAATAGTGTTTCGAGGAATCAAATTCTTCGAGGTGCAAACCTTTATTCAAGTTTTTACACTCTAAAAAAGTTTAAACATTAAAAAATTTGATACCTTTCCACACATGATAAATACGAAGTTAAGATGAATCTACGTTGATCCTTACCCCAATAATAACAACTTTAAAAAACAACACCTCCAAACAAAACCCTAATGAATTATACCATCAACAAACATTGTACATTGAAATGGTGTGGATGGACAGTCACACAAGTCACAATTGGTGATCATGTATGAGCTACCTTGAGCATTCCACACCAGTGAAAGGTCAAAAGGGTAAGTAGACACACAATGCCTCTGTCACATATAATAAATCTATCACATATATTGTTGAATCATAAGTGACAGTCTTCAATAGAAGGATGAGAACACTACTTTGTGCTCTCTACGACTGGTTTTACTTTTCTCTCCTTACATATTATTAAAGAAATACAAAGGATTCGACAATAGGAAAGGAAATAACTTGAATAGTCATGGTGGTACTACCACATGTTATAGTACAAATGAGAGAAACTAGAGAGATATATACAAAACAAAATTGAAAGCACATAATTTGAATATCGAGTAGATTTTTGGTTTTTCTTTGTTTCTGAATGGTAACGCCAACCAGTAAATTACAAGCCAAGGTCAGCGTAAATGTTGGATGTAAAAACGATATGTTTAACAAAAATAGAACTATCACTATATCCAATTAAACTTTCCTTTATTTAAATATACTGATATTACAAAAACAACATATTGATGTGCATAATTTTATAATGTTCCCTTCCATCAATTTGACAATGATAGGGGACATCAACTAAATTCGAGGCCTCTAGATTTTCCCCAAATCCAAATTTCAAATTTACTAACATATAAAATAGGTTTGTAGAAATGTACACAAACATACAAATCAGAAAATAAAATTGATCCACACACATCTAGCATGCAATTCTCAACATAATAAATACAGGCCTTAGCTAAAAACATTACAGATGGAAATACAAAGATAATTCTTATCTTAACAATGCAGATCCAATCATTTGGTTGTGTAAGAGTTCTTTTCCTCCCAAACGTAGGCACTCTGTCCAACATATACTCTTTCTGCTAAGAGGCCAACATGGTGAAGGAAACACCTACAAGCTTCTCTCTCTCATCCAACAACCCAATATGCTCTCTATGCTTATCCAAATTATCATATAGATCTCTACAAGGGTCTCACTCAACTCTCACAGCCTTGGATTCTATAATACATGCCCCACACAACACCCTTATTGGCACAAGCATCCCCTTCACCGATCCACGGTTGTCTTGGGCAATCCATCTTCTTGAGTGCTTCATGTGTGTATATAGAAGAAGACCAACTTGCTAAATGTTGCTCGAGAACCACTTGTAGCCTCAATTCGTGGCTTCTCAAGGATGTAACAACATCAAAAATCAAGAGTTAAGGACCCCTATCTTTCCCAACCTCTCTACTCACTTACAACCATGTGGTTTCCCTTCCAAATATGATGTCCTAGCTCCAAGTTTGAATTTAAGGGTTATAAATCCTGGTAAAAGGTTATGAACAATAATAGAGATCTCTGCATAGTCTAGACATGTATGCAATAATGAGAGAGTGAGGTTTGACTCCAAGAGATATGAGAAAATGGTGAAAATACAAATGACAAATGACCCGTGGCAGAACAGCCCAAAAGTGTAGTCAACCCCATGCTTTAATAACTACATGAAGTGACCTTTCCCACCAACTTAACACATGCATTCAATGATTATAAAATAGGAAAAAAGAGGATATATTTGGCTTATTCAAGGCACATGACAGAATTTTGGGTGAGTTCTAAGGTTGGCACTTGGCAGCAAAGGATTAGTTCCTCTTAGGCCCCCTTTCCTCTTCCCCTTTAGCGGAATCATAGCCCCTTTGGTGCTCTTTACACAACCATTCTTGACCATTTTATTATTTATGCATATAATATTTACATATATTTTGGATTGGCATTATAAGACAAACAAATAGTCTAAAATAAAATATTTACATCATACATGCCTATCCATTCTCTAGTCAGGCCTTGGCCTTGAGCTCCACACTAGGAATTTGTACTAGCATATTTACATCATTTACATAATTTAGTTAAATTCGTTCCAAGTCAAAACTAGGGGTATTACAATCTCCTCCCCTTTGGAATAACACCGTCCTCGGTGTCTGTTCAATTTTTATAACAAAAATGGATATGCCTCTCTCATGGCATCCTCCAACTCCCATGTAGACTCATTGGGAGCAAAGTGCTTCCATTGCACCTTTACCTCTCTAATGGCTCGGTTCCAGAGCAATGCTAATTTCATGTCTAGGATGCATAATGGCTTGGTTTGGAACATGGTTAGGGTCATGTTTAGGATAATGTACATATTTCTTAAGCAAGGAAACATGAAAAACATTATGAGCTCTAGTGTTAGCAAGAAATGCAATTCTATATGCAACTGAACTTATTCTCTCAAGCACTTCAAATGAACCACAATATCTCGGTGACATCTTGGCACAACTCCCAAGCTCCAAGGAAATTTTCCTTGGCTTTACTCAGAGGTAAAAATGATCCCCAACATGAAATTCCCTATCCACTCTATGCTTATCTACATAGCTTTTTTGTCTATCTTGGGATTCCTTTAAAATTGCCTAATTTTTGCAGTCTATTGCTCCATTTTCTTAAGAAATTTCGACCCATGTATAATTATGTTCACTGGATTATCCCAAGTAGCTGGTGTCTTGCATGTTCTTCCATGCAAATCCTCAAATGGACTAATTCCCAATGAAGCTTGCTGCGCATTGTTATATGCAAAATCTACTAAATGTAGATAATTTTCCCACTTGGACGGTTTGTCCATCACATACATGAGTAGAATGTCCTCAAGCACCTGATTTACCCTTTCTATTTTCCCATTTGTTTCTATATGGTAGGCAGTACTAAAATTCAACTGTGTACCCAAATATGGAAAAATATTTTTCTAGAAATTTGAAGTGAACTTAGTATCCCTATTTGACATTATTGGCTTAGGCAATCCATGCAATCTAAAAATATAATTCATAAAAATCCTTGTAATGGAATCCGTTTTATATGTGGATTTAACCGGTATAAGGTGTGTTTCCTTTTGATAATTTATCCACCACAACCATGATGGAATCGTGCTGCCTAACAGTCATTGGTAGACATGTAATAAAATCCATGGAAATTACCTCCCATTTCCATTCCAAAATTGGAAAAGGGTGCAACAAACCTATTGGGTGTTGATTTTCAACCTTCACTTGTTGACATTTCATACACTTAGAAATGTACTCAACAATGTCCTTTTTCATTCCTAGCCAAAAATATTGCTTCCTTGCGACAACAACTGTTTTTGGTATCTTGGGGGAATAGATAAGGCATTTTATGGATTTCATCCATAACAATTCTCCTCAAATATTCCACATTTATAATATAATTTATGTTTTTATAAATAAAAACTCTGCCATTTTCCAAATGGTAACCTTCATACCTTTTTTACAAATTTTGTTGCTGCAATTTGTCTTTTAATTAGAGATACATTTCATCTTTAGCAATACAATTAGCAATCAACTACCTCAAATCTGATTGGTGTTAAGTTTTTAATGGTTATACAAAATCTAATAACTTTTAGCACCATAAAATCATAACTATATACAAAGGGATCATTGAAAGAATGACAAGCACAACCACACAAAAGAACACAAATATTTAATCTGGGAAACCATCATGGGGAAGAAAACCCAGTAAAACTTCGTCTATATAGATGTATCAAAAGTACAAAGACAAGACCCCAAACCAGTGCTCCTTCTCCCAGCAGATATCTCTCTCTCTCTCTCCTATGCGCTATACACAAGTGTGTGTGTGTGTTCAAATGAGGAACACAAATCCTCTATTCAATACTCTTTTTGTCACTTGAATTTTAACCTAACAAGTCGACCCCAATAAACTGATCACTAGGCCGAAATCACCTAGGAAGTTTCAAAACAATATTATATTATATTCATTAGGTACTATTGACCTGACTTACAATGGCGGTTATACCTCATGACTCTATGATGACCAAATACAATAGTAACATCCCAATGGAGGAATAAGACATCTCCCTTGGAGTACGTTAGTAAAATACATTTAGAATATTCTTCGAAGTTACAATATTTCAACACCCCCCCTTAACAAGAAGGGTATTCTATTGACAACAACATCATCAACTATAGGAGCACAGAGAGATAACATCTGCAACAACATTAAGGTGATACATCTATACATCATAGGAAGTTTTCAACAATCATCAGCAACTGGAATAGTTACTGGAATATATTCAATATCTTCAATACTAGAACTTCAACTTTTACAACACCGAGTCTTCATCTTCTGCAGCACTCGATCACTTGATCCTTTGCAGCAGTACTTCGATATTCTCGATCCTTTGTAGCAACACTTTGATATTCTTGATGTTTTGCAGGAGCACTTTGATCTTCTCAATCCTTTGAAGCCACACTTCGATCTTAATGATCCTTTGCAATAGTACTTCGATCTTCTTGATACTTTGCAACAACACTTCGATCTTATTGATCCTTTGCAACAACACTTCAATCTTCTTGATCCTTTGCAACAATATTTCAATCTTCTTGATCCTTTACATCAACACTTAGATCTTCTCGATCCTTTGCAGCAACACTTTGATCTTCTTTATCCTTTGCAAAAACACTACCTACAATACCCATGATCTCTTTGCAGGATGATTAATCCCTATCACTTTAGGACATAGGTCCAAGGATGATGAAATCCTCATCAATCTACCCCCCTTTACAAGGAGGGTCCATAGCATCGACCGAATGGATCATACACAAATTAATGCATGACCACATCATCTATAGCTGAATGTAGATCTCATCTGCAAATGAATGCAAGACCTATCATCCACAACTGAATGCAGGACTCATCGTAGACCATCCTCAACCTATTAGAGCTAGGACCACTCCCAAGAGAGTGTTATTTTCTATGACATCTACAAGTGAATGTAGGAACACTCTCTGTGTGAGAGTATCATCTGCAACTGAATGTAGGACCTATCATCTGCAACTGAGTGTGGGACTCATTGTAGACCATCCTCATCTTATTGAAGCTAGGACCACTACCAAGTGAGTGTTATTTTCTACGACATCTACAAGTGAATGTAGGAACATTCTCCATGCGAGAGTATCGTCTGCAACTGAATACATATCTTGTCTGAAATTGAATGTAGGACCTATCGTACGCAATTGAGTGCAAGACTCATCGTAGACCATCTTGATATTGTTAAATCTAGGACCACTCCCAAGCGAGTGTTCTTTTATATGACATCAACAAGTGAATGTAGGAACACTCTCCATGCGAGAGTATCGTCTGCAACTGAATGCAGATCTTGTCTGCAACTGAATGCAGATCTTGTCTGCAACTGAATACATGACCTATCATCTACAACTGATTCCAGGACTCATTATAGACCATCCTCAACTTGTTAAATCTAGGACCACTCCCAAGCAAGTGTTATTTTCTACTGCATCTACAAGTGAATGTAGGAACACTCTCCATGCAAGAGTATCGTCTGCAGGACCATCCTTAGCTAGTAAGCGACAGGACCACTCTCATTAAGAGAGTGTTATTATCCGCAAGTCCATCCTCAAAAGAGGATACTATCATGATCCACAAGTGAATGTCGGACCTCATCAGCATATGCAGGCGCACTTGGTCTCTTTTGTACTAGCGCATCATTGCTATCTCATTCACAGTGATAGTCTAATCAACACTCCCCTTTTCTAGGGAGGTACACATCATCAACCTGCTCCTCCTTTACGAGGAAGGTCCATATCATCAACTTGCTCCTCCTTTCTGAGGAGGGTCTATATCATCATTGTTCCTCCTTGTGAGGAAGGTCTATAACACCATCATCACTATTCCTCCCCATGAGAAAAGTCTTTAACATCATCATCACTATTCCTCCCTATGAGTAAATATCTATATCATCATCACTGTTCCTCCTTGTGAGGAAAGTCTTCAACATCATCATCATTGTTCCTCCTTATGAGGAAGGATCTATATCATCATCACTATTCCTCCTTATGAGGAGGGATCTATATCATCATCTTTGTTCCTCCTTACGAGGAAGGATCTATATTATCATCACTGTTCCTACTTACGAGGAAAGTCTTTTCGTACTACACCAAGCTTGTCACAGAATTATTCAAACTTTACTCGAGACATAGGTTTGGTCAACACATCAACAACTTGCTCATCGGTACTCACATACTGGAGTTTTATAGCTCCCTTCTGTACTATATCCCTTATGAAAAAGTATCAGATTTCTATGTGTTTTGATTTATCATGGAACGCATGATTCTCTGTAGTCTTTATACAACTTTGGTTGTCACATAAAATCACTGTGGTGTCCAAATCCATATCAAATATACCTGACATCAACTTTTGAAGCCATGTGGCTTCACAACTAGTGGAACAAGCTTCCATATACTCTACTTCAGCTGTGATGAGATCACACTAGACTATTTATTACTAAACCATGAGATCATGGCGGATCCCTGACAATAACATCCACTTGAGGGGCTCTTTCTGTCCGCAAAACTTCATTCCCAATCTGAAACCGTATATCCATACGATCTGTAGTCATGATCTCTTATCAAAGTATAGTCCAAAGTCTATCGTACCTTTTAGGTACCTCATCACATGCTTTGCAGTTATCAGGTGAACATGTATAGGTTTAACTAGGTACTGACTCAAGGTGTTCACATCAAAGCATATATCTGGCCTAGTATTCATAAGATACATTAATGAACCAATAATCTGTCTATACTAGGTCATATCCACTAACTCTGATTATTCATCAGATAACAGCTTCAGGTTGGTATCCATGGGTGTCACCATGGCTTTACAACCAAACATATCAAATATTCTTAATATTTCCACAACATACTTTGCAAAGCCGCATTGCTTCACTACAAGATGAACATGCTGCAACGTACTCACCCT
This sequence comes from Pseudotsuga menziesii, assembly GCA_001517045.1. Classification (NCBI taxonomy): domain Eukaryota; kingdom Viridiplantae; phylum Streptophyta; class Pinopsida; order Pinales; family Pinaceae; genus Pseudotsuga; species Pseudotsuga menziesii. The sequence goes on along the minus strand of LPNX010071300.1, from coordinate 95,497 downwards.
CTTCATGAGATCATATCTGATCCCAAACATCCTGAGGTGCTCTTTCTTTCCTCAACACTTCCTCTTTTGCATCGAAAATGAGTTCATCATGTCAGGTCATCGACATATCCTAGTATTCTTCATGAAACCTTGAAGGTTGGAACCCACTTTACTCTTGGTAAATCCTTAGTCCGCCAGGAAGCTATTCATACTGTCATACCATGTCGAACTCAAAGAGCTTCTGTAGTCACCCCCATGAAGTAGAGCATCACCCTCTCTCTACATTTTGTACTCTATGTATCGAAACATTATGTACTGGAGTGATAGGTAGCATGCTATTCTATTGATATTCTATGTATTCATCTCAAGTTACTAGATACCAAGATCCTTTATCTTGAACTTTGTTGAAAAGTTCCTCTTGCACCCATCTATAAGCTTATTGTCTTCTATAGGATTCCATATTCAACCTTGTTTCAAAGGTTAAGATATTCATCACTCTAGATGATCTTCAAGCTCCTTATGTAACTGGATGTGCTGAGCTCGTAGTATTTTCTACACATGTGGTTCTTTGCTTGATATATACTTATGCTTCACTGGAGAAGTGTGTCTGGTCATTGGAGTATGTCATGCCATAATCTACTCCCTCTTTCTGAGACAAACCACAAACCTTTCTTTGTATACTTGATCTTATAGATCCACATGGAAGACACTACAAACCTTCCTTCAGGTCTTGGAACCATATCCTAGACATCATTCCCCATGATCAAATGACACTCTTTCATCATAGCTTCTTCCATAGATGGAAGGGTATACATCATTGATGTCAATCAACTGTGCCACATAACTAGAGTGTATCCTAGGCCTCTTACTTTAGTTGGAAGTCCCATAATACTTTTCTTCATCTTGAATTATAGTTCCCAAGGTGGTATTCATCTCTCGAGGTGGATCTACCTCTCTCTTATATTCTTCTGAAGCTCTTTCTTCCGACACAGTGTCTCTGAGCATGTGAGCTTTATCTTTATCTTTATGTATGTTTATTAGAGCGAAACTTAAATTGTCATCACTTGTTATTCTGAACAAGTCTCACTTGTTATTCTGAACAAGTCTCATCCTTCTTTTCTGGTAGGCGATTGTACACAATCTTTTCTACAAGTTAAATGCATTGGTTGCAACATTTCATAAGACATATTCATATTGACATATTATTATGCATAAATACATAATCATGCAACAGTTTTAGCCAATACAAAATTCATCCATATCCTGTATACACACGACAACTTTCCAGATGCCTTCCATATCTACCATAACATTATTGATATTGTGCACTAATCCCAATATGTAAGCAAGGAGGTTTCATTCTAGATAAGTAGCAATGGAGTGTTGTATAGCACCATGGGTTACTTACCCATAACATGCATATTAGTAGTATACTGTCATTAATGCAAACATTCTGTCATGCATAATACACAACATATATAGGAAAAGACAATTCATATACTTATATTTGTTTGTTTGGTATATTCCTTCTTGATATTTATGTCTTGGAGCCTTCTACTAATTTTGGGAACCCATGTACTGGTTCTGAGTGTCACTAATTTCATTCTTTCTTATCCAAATATTGAAATGGATAAGAGTATGATCTTTGTATTTAACAGTAGAATTCACATTCCTCATCACTTGAGGAATCTTCAGTGGTGTGAGCATGATGTATTTATTTGGCTTCTTGAAGTTGTTGTTTGATTTGAGAAACCCTTGTGAGGTGGAACTGCATGGTTTCTGAGTTCTGCATCTTCACATTCTTCAGCTGGTTCCTTAATGCCATCTTTCTGTTGATATTCTTTCCTTCGTACAGGATGGTCATTGTACCAAACATATCCTTGGGATTCTACAAGGATGATACATGTGAGATCCAATGGAGGTGGAAATAATCCTCTTGACTTTAACTAAATCCTTCTTGTGTTTTATCTTCATCTCCCTCTGGATCTGCATCTTCTTCTTTGACATAGTTCTCCAGGTCATGCTTCTTTAGGTATGAGAAGCACTCTATACTTCCATGCTTGGAGGTTATCGAATTATTCAAGCTTGTTCTCATGCTTGGTACTATTTGTCATCATGATACAATGAGAACCTCAAATGTAAATAGAGATGATATAACTTACCAATGATATTGCTTCAACTTGATGCTATCTTGAAAGATTTTCTGGAAGATTGCTTCTAGTGGAACTAGGGTTTGACAGAGAAACCCTAATTTTTCAACATAGATATATTTCATATCTTATTGGATAGAAATATGCGCCTCCTCAAAGCGAGCTGAGAAACATACTCATTTTCCCAAAACTGTGAACAAAAATGCAAAATATCTGATGCCTTAGTTTTCCTCAATTTATTCTACAGAATTGTCTGATCTTGTTTCTACTGTATCTCCGAAATTCATGCTCCACTGGGTATAAGTTTCCCAAGGTGACCTCTTTCAGGACTATTCAAAATAGATAACTTCTATAGACTTCCACGTGTCCATGTTTCACCTTCTGGGTCTAAAACTTTTACCACAAAAACTACATTCCATTCCCTATTTGAAACATCTTTCTAAATTTCATTTGGAACTTCCTATCCTGAGATAAAGAAATTCTCCCTAGGTCACCTGTTTAAGGCTGAATTATGGGAGAGGATGGAACCCTAAGTTGGAGGAATCATATCTCCTAGATGATAGCGAATACGAGGCTGAAATGTTTGCATAGGGTACATAAAGATTTCATATTCATCCTCTCATATTTTTGGCTCTGATCCTTCTCCAGTATCACGTTATAACCAAAGTCCCAAGATGACTAGTTTTTGTCTTGTAGGGTTTTCAAGCATGAATCCCTAATATTCCGTAGCTGTAGCTGTAGTGGTGTTTTCATTGCACAAATACTTCTTTCAGGGTATATGTTAACAATAAAATTAATACCCTTGAGATTGTTGGTCTCAAAACATATTTCTATTTTTCCACATCTTCTTTAAGGTTAGCTGTTAACAATAAAATTGACGCCCTTGAGAGTGTTGGTATGAAAACATATTTCTATTTTTCCCACATCATGAAGACCAGAGTTATAGAATGATTGAGAGCTTCAATATCTCATTTGACTAGTGCTTCCACAAAGGAATAAATATTTGAAGACAAGGTGGCTCTAAAGAGGCCAAGTCCATGAATACTTTAAGGGCCAAAACCCAACTCCTATAACTCACACAGTGGAAAAAATACGTAACATGGGTATTAATTGTCCTAGAAATACCGAAAATCAAGTTGAAATGCCTTAAAAATAAGGAAAGTGGATTTAATAAAAAATATTCAAAAATCCTAATCCCACATTCATGGTTAAGAGATTGGATGCTCAAATCCTAATCCTAGAAAAGGAAGGCATACGAGGTGAATTAGGGAGGACAAGGAAGAAAAGCAAAGGCATGTTGAAGGATTTGGAGGCTAGATAGAGTCTTTTTCATATCAAGTGTTCTTATGATCATTAGCTTTGATGGAGAACGGTGGTTTAGAGCAAAGGAGAAAGGGATTCACCTATTATTGGGTTGTAATCACTTTCCTCTTGTTTTTAATATGATGCATTTCCAGTGTCCCCCAAATGTTGTGATTGAATCTATGTATTTTCATATGTTTTTGTCAATGTTTGGTAGATATATTTCAAGTTTTTTAAATTTTTTTCCAAAGGCTAGAGGTAAGTAACTAGCAAGATAGCTGCGAATGGAGGCCTAAAAGGCATGTATGCTCAAGCAGAGGGATCTTCCACAAATGACACGCTTCAAGAGGTAATATTGTTTCTTCATCCCCTCTCTCCTCTTTGAAAAGACTTAGAAATTTCAGGAAGCTTTCAATTATTGCATGTATTATGTCGATCAGGATTCACCTCCTTGTAGTTAAAGTTAGATTAGGCTGTAGACATGTCCCTGTAGAGAAATCTAATAATAGAATGACGACCATACTGGGTACCTAATGGGTTCTTCTATTGAAAATAGTTTTATTGAGAGTTTCTCCTTATTTGGGTGTCTCTTTCCTTTTAAATTCTCTTACTCATGCTTTATCTTGGTCTCTAAAGGTTTTAGTTCAAGTCTGGAGGTCAAAACCGGTCTGATTCAACCCTTGATTTTTTATTTTTCAAGAAATTTGGTCCATAAATAGTTTCTTTTTTCCTCTGAGCCTGGTAACGACCTTTCCTAGTGTATACAGAGCATTACCACCCCATTAACACCCTTTTTGGATTAACTATGTGTGGTTCCATCGCTCCGTGCTTCAATACAGCAGTGTGGTACCCGCAATGAGGTAGAGTCACGGTTCTTGAGTTTGTTTATGGTTGAATCTTCAGTTTTTGATCATTTAAGTTGATTTTTGCTGCTATATATGTCTTAGGAATATTCTTACATATATTTTATACAGTATTTTGCTCCCTTTTATCAAGGTTTAGGGATTTTTGAAGGATTTTAAAGCTTTGTGTGCATTTTGGATTGAGTTTGAATTTTTTGAGATCACTGATTTTTGGCCTTGGATTGAGTTCTTTTGAGACTTTGCAGAATCTTAGTTGACATCCTAAAACACTTTTTGAGTCCTATTATGACCTTTTAGGATAATTTTTGAAGGATTTGGGGGCATTTTTCCTTAGTTTTGGAAGGCTTGAAAATCTCGTTAAAAAAAAACTAGGAAAAATCACTTGGATGAGTAGTTTTTTTAGTATTGTTCAAATATTTTCTCAAAAAGAATGCTCAGAAATGAAATTTTATGAAATTTTTACCCTTTAGGTCATTTATTTCACTCTTGAATGTCTCAAATTTTGTCTAAATTGGTCATTTTAATCACATATTTGCATAAGGAAATTGTTGAAAAAACTAAAGAACATTACACATTGTTTCAATTTATGAACCTTTAGGCCATGAATTTTGAAGTCACATGGACTTGCTGACCTGCTATACAACTTGAAATCACCACTAAGACACTCTTCATACCATCATTTAATATCAAATTCACATAAATTCTCAAAATACGAACCTACCACTCAAGATCATTTCAAACACAATGAGAGGACCTTTTTCGTCATTTTCAAGCTTTTTAAGATAAGTTGTCTTTGAGCCCTACGTGTCCTCTTCACTCGCACCTTCGGGAAATCTTGTGAAACAGAAATAGGGATCTCAAGTGTAATAAATAGGTTTAAATTTTAGCAAAATTTCGAGCCACGAGTATCCTCTTCACTTCCGCTTTCAGGTGGTCCTATGAACAAGAAAGTAGATCTCAAGTGTAATAGGAATCCTTTGAAGTTTTGAAGCATATTATCGAGCCACAAGTATCCTCTTCACTTGTGCTTTCGGGTGGTCCTGTGAACAAGACAGTGGATATCAAGTGTAAATTCTTTTCAGTTTTAGAATTTTGAAATATACTTAGAATTTTGTATTGATTTTCAAACCATCAATTTGGAACATTAAAATCAACATTCAGAAAGAAAACAAGTTGCAACTGAAAAATAAAAATTGAATCATGATCCTACATGTAAACATCGGTTTAAGAGACTTATTAGAAACAAGAAAAACATTGAACATTCAAACATTTTTCATTTCCAATTAGTGATAGTTGAAGAAAATTGAACACATCTTATGTTTGAAGCCAACCTCTTGAACCTTTTCTAAAAAGTTGAAAACCTTTTTTCAAATTTGTAAAAGTGATTCTATTTTGCAATTCGCATGTTTGAAGGATCTCAAAGAACCTCTTACTCTTCCATAGTATAGAAGTTCATTGAAATAAAGGAAAGAGTTGTTAGCATTGTGCATTTGATTGGTTCAGCATTTTGAGTCACAAACACCACCAATTTTACCATCATTCCTCGAAACTAAGAAAACTACCCTAAAATCAATGCTTAATCTAAAATATATCAAGATTATTTTTGATATCACCAACATAGATTAGGCTAGGGATTTGGAATAATATTGGAGAGTTAACACTCCAAAGCCACAAAACTTTGAAAATAGTATTGATTAAAAATATTCAAACCCATTAGTAGCAAAGAGTGCTTGCCGTGAAAGCGCTTCTAACACAAGCATTAAGCATGAGGTAAATCCAAATTCGCAAGGGTGGTACCCCCCTCTTGCTTATTTTGTGGTATATGAGCACATTACAGTATTTCAGTTAAGTGAAAATTCCTAGGGGTGACATCACTTTCTTGAGATAGCTAGCCTATGTGATTTATCTTGGATTAAAGAATGTCCTACCCGACCACTGATTGTGAAGTTGTAACCATAGCTTCTTTTCCTGGGGCATCACATAGGCTATTATGAGTGGGGGAAACTTGCAATACCTGAGACAAACACAAGGTTGTTTCAGCTCCTTGGGAGGGAGAGTAGACAAGAGCTAACACTTGCACCCTTGGTGATTGAAGAACAGTGTAACGTTTTCTCATACCTTCACTATTTAGTAATATTTGAGGCATGATGTCCCTTAGGAGCTACTAGTTTTGTAAGGCCCTTTTATTATGGAGAGAAATTCCTATGGATTGGGGTACCACAATAGACAGATTAAGTCCAGAAATCAATCCTTCCCTATATGCAAGAGAAACCAAACATCTAACACTAAAGGATCTCGATTCGTACCTTATTCTAGACAGTTGATGTAGATCCCCATTGAGCTTTTCCACTCTTGCTTGTATTAGCAATTTGCTTCCTCAACTTTCAACAAACAAGACAAGCATGCTATATATAATTGTGTTAGACCTACTCTAGCATATATAATCAATAACATATAAGCATTTACAAGCATCCATGGATCAAATACTCATTTAAATACACATTATTGGATAGGAAAAGATATTTCTATTGATATAAAAAAGATATTACAATAGTGACAACCTCTGTTAGCACGTCTGCGAATTGGAGAAACAGAGTCCCCCACTTGGGCCTCCACCACTTCAATACTCCATCTCTCGATAGAAATCTCACAAGCAAAAGACAAGCTTGGGAAGAACACAAAGTGCTCGAAGGGACAAAGGGATACAAACTCAAGTATAAGCTCCGGCAACAATGGACTATAGTTTTCTTGCTCTTCAATTCCTCCTCTTTGAATGTATCCAAAGGGTTCCTTATATAGCTCTTCAATGGGGTAATGGAAGGTCGAATTCGAGTGATCTCAAGGTATATGGAAGGCCAAGAGACAAGTGACTCAGATCCACATCAAGTAAAACTCCAAAATCATTTGGCCTTTTGCACACATCCCGATGTACATGGTTTTAAGGATCAAATCCATGTATATACATGAGAAAGGGGTTAAAAGTCACGTATGGAAATTATTGCATGTTTTTAGGGATGATCTTGGAAACATCAAAGGTAAAAAAATGGTCCATGGGGTCTAAAGAGTCTGCAGAGGGACAGGGAAGGACATAAAGGTGTGATCCACCATGTGTGGTAAAATTAGTTGTAACACCTCTAAATCCAACTTTTAACTGAACTCTGGTTCTTTGGAAAGAAGTTTGCTTACTGATTATCTTAGGACCTTGTTAGATGTGTGGAAACTTTGATTTCTATTGAGTCTAGTTGCCTTTAGGATTGTTTGACTATATTTTGATATACTTTAATAAACAAATCCTTTTATTAAACTTCAGAGTGACTAATCTCCCAATCCACCCGTCAAGGTGGCAGCGAAACAACTTACCCAAGTTTGAGGGCTCCACTACATTGTGGAGGCATATACATGAACCACATCTTTATGAATTCAAAACTAAACTACTTATAAACCCAATCAAATGTTACTAGAGAAGAACAACATCAAATCAATTCTAAAAAATGTCACATCATGGACGAAACTTAGATAGAATTGATGATCTTACTTTAGTTGAAATTTCAAAAATAGAATATCACACATTTTCTCATGTAAATCCACCCTTAGCACATCCTTTAAAATCAATCATACTTACAAAATGTGAGTCACTGGTTAGTCTTTTTGAAAGCTGGCATAATATGCAGAACATTACACTTGACCCTTTGGATTCATCAGGAGTTTAAGGAACCCTATCAATGTAGCCTAAAATTGTTGCGGGATGTTATCAAAATCCTCTTGGCACACACAATAGTTGTCTAAGTTCTACTTCTGAGGGAAACCCTTTACCATGGAATGTTCATATTCCCGGGGGAAATAATGCATCCTAGAACACAAATGCTAATTTGAATTATCCTTCACCAATGGGAGGAAATGCACCAGAGGGATATCCTCTGATTTATCCCAGCACAATGTGTAGGGGAAATCCACCTATCAACCCCATTCCACAATGGAGTGGTAATGTTTCAGAAAGTAACCAATTTTTTTGGATCCAACCTCCACAAGGAGGAAACATACCTTGGAATTCCAATCAAAACCAAGGACAGAATCAATGGAATGGTTGGGTTCTAGTAAGTAACCAATATTTATGGGACCTAACTCCAATAAGAGGAAATCCTCCTAGTGGTAAGGTTTTAGGAAGTAACCAATATCCTTGGGACCTAACTCCATCAGGAGACAATCTACCCATTGATCATGTTCCAAGAAGTACCCAATCTTTTTGGGGGGAGCCTTAGCAAGGGGGAAACCCAACTTGGAATTCTAAGCCTTCCCCGACTTCTGAAATACTCATATTTCAATCCATGGACCTTAGGGGAAAGAAGAAAAAGTTCAAGGGTAAGCATAGTGTTAATCCTTCCCAAACTCCTAAAATTCTCATAGTTCAATCCATGGAACTTAGAGGAAATAAGAAGAAATACAAGAGTAACAAGAATGCTAACTTTGGGAAGGAAGATGCACTAAATATAGCTCAAGATAGTGGGAAAAAAAAATCCATGGTATTGATGAAACCTAATCTGCATCATCATCATAAAAATGTTGCTACGACACAAGTACCTCTATAAGGGGGAAACCAATCAAGATCCCCGCAAGAATGAAATGATCCCAATGCCAATATCTTCATCTGTGATCATGAGGCAAACATTCAAACAAAATCTCATTATTATGATTTCCTTCCTAGTACATTGGATCAATCAAAATCACACCCAAGTGGTTCTCTCACCATTGAGAAACCAACCACAGACATGGTACCACACCCCCCCAAAGGTGATCTATGTGTAACAATGCATAATCCTAACACATGAGCTTCTCATAACTAAAATGTTCTTGAGGAAATAGCTCAAGCACCATGTTCCATGTCCGCCATGGAGGTGTTGCAATATTGTCCCACACAAAGAAAGGAACTATTGTCTTCAACTAGAGATGTTGATCCAATCGATGCAAATTTGATCACATTAGAGTTAGATGAATCAACCTGTAGGATTCCTTCCAAATTTGCTTTCCAGATTAAAGTAACATCTTAGGGAAATAATACCTTTCAAACCATAGTTGATGAAGGGGCCTTAATCTGTCATGTCATTTAAATGTTGGCAAGTGTTAGGATCACCCACCTTAGTTCAATACCATACTATGCGAAAAGAATTTGATGGACATTCGTTCTCTCCTCACAAACTCATTGTATCCTGCCCTATTGAATGGGGTGGAAAAACAGTCACAGTAGATGTTGAGGTAGTACATGCACCTATAGATTACAATTTTCTATTAGGATGTAGTTTGATACATGCAATGATGGCTATAGTGTCTTTAGAGTCCCAAGTGATTCGGTTTCCTCATTGGGGGAATATTTTCATGATTGACCCATTAGATTACTGCATGCTTGAAACTGCTATCCGATCAAATGTTCCTTTCATTAGTGATGCTCTAAAGGAGGTTCGAGACATTAGGGCAGGATTTAAAAAAAATGATTCCCTCATGAGAGACTTTATGATCCCACAACCCTTATCTACTATAGAAGTGTCATACAAAGCTATTGAAATGGCTTTAGCATATTTGGATCAAAATCTTCCCTTGATGGAGGAATATGATCCAGTTACTTGGCCCATTTTGGCTGTGATACCTCCTATGTCACTTGATTTCTTACATGAAATTTTATCATATGATGAAACTATCCTTGAAATCATAAACATTTGGTTGTGCCCACCTAAGGACATCTTTTGTGGGGCCAGTGGGAGCATATTTGGTTTAAATCTACCCAAAGTATTGGAGCGTCGTTTGTATGTTCCTTGATATTATCAGGTGTATTTGGAAGCATGCATATAGGATTAGGTTATCCCTCTGTGAAGATACATTTGAACCTTTTGCAACCCAAACTTGCCATAAGGTGAACCTATTGGAAATTGGTGGTTTAACCCATCATATATGTATTTTCCACCATTCCGACAAAAGAGCCTATTGAACATGGGACACCCTAGTCAACACCCCATTTCCATTTTGGTTCCCATGCCGAGTTATTCTCATAGGCCTGGGAGCCCAATTAGTCCCATCATGACTTGGAGTTTGAGACCGCATAATTCTCTTCCATATAGTTCTGACCATTTCCTGAGGGGATCCCTATTTTGTGTTAGTTTACATAAGAATGTGTTAAAATATCCACATGAACATTTGTGCTTACTGCATTGGTGCTTATTGCTTATGTTGCGTATATGCCTTTGCAGTCACTTTTTGCTCAAAATTCCTATAAACCATTGCTTTTGTTTAAGTTGACCTATGGTTTTGTTTAAGTTGACCTATACATGTGAGAACTATTTGATTCAGGTAGTTGGTGGACCATGATTAATTGTGATTCACGATTTTGTTGTTTTTCACAAGAATTAGCATGAAGTAAACCACATTGCCCCTTTCCTACTTGTTCATTGCACACAATTGGATAACCACAATTACTTGGTTCTATTTCATCATCCGTTGACACATAATCCTGCTTCCACTAGGCAACCGATGGAGGGAACATCTGTAAGAGTGTGCACAACTAGCTCAACCCTTGTTTGAAATATTTACCTTTGCCTTGGCCTGACCCATTCTCTTGAAAAACGGAGTACGCCCATGCAACACTCATTCCCTCCCATGTACCATAACATTCTTTATTCTTTTCTCAATCTAATAAATGAAAAAAGTACTAAAAATTAAAAAAACACAAAAATAAAAAAAGGCATTAGAGGAAATTTGGGGTCTAAAATAGGCCTTATAAGAAAACATGCCAAAATAAGTTTTTGTGAGTTGGAATTCAAGAACCAATAGAATTCCAATAAAATAAGTCAACCATAATGGTTCAATTGACATATTTGTCATTAAAAAAAACTACTTTTTTTGTTCGTATTTTCGACATATCTTATTGTGGTTTTACTCAAATTTTGATCGGGAGAGCTTGTTGGATGCGGAATTTGATTCCGCATCCAACGAGTACCCACACTGCATACTTTTGACGGACCCTACTACCCCAAAAACAAGAAATACCTGAAAAAACGTGATGATGATGTCATCATCACATTTTTTCAGGTATTTCTTGTTTTTGGGGTAGCGGGGTCCATCAAAAGTATGCAATGTGGGTACTCGTTGGATGCGGAATCAAATTCCGCATCCAACAAGCTCTCCCGATCAAAATTTGAGTAAAAACACAGGGAGATATGTCGAAAATACGAACACAAAAAGTAGTTTTTTTCTTTCTTCCTCCAAAATTAATCAATATTATTTTATTATTTTAACTATTATTTTATTAGTTTCCTTAGGAGGCCCATTTTAGACCCTAAAATTCCTCTAATGGGAAACTTGAATCGTGTCATATTGAATCTTTGAGAAAAAGGCAATAGTCAGTAATAGTCGCCCTTAAAGGAATAAATCTCTTCTCCAGATTCTGTAATTAGAATTCCTTTCATGATTAGCCTCATCGATTGCCACATATTTGAAGGTATCTTGAGCTGTCAGGAAGTCAAGGATTTGGAGAAGAGATTTATTCCTCTGAGAATCCATCCACTCTGCTAATAGTTAAACAACCTTCTACGAAAGATACAACTTTTTTTTTTCAAACAAAGGGTCAAACTGGTACACGTGATTGGGTCTATACCCACCCATCAGATGAAACCGTGGATTCAGAATTTGGTCCAACCACTCCTTTCTAGGATACTTCTTTGGGACAAGCTATATCTGAATACAGAACCACCATTTTACCTTATATTACCCCCCCACGAGAAAATAGACTCCCTACGACCGAGGAAATCCTTGGACCACTTCAGGGAACCCTTGATCATTTACATAGAATGGGGGACAACATAAGGAGGAGGAGTCTTTCTCCTCTACCCCAACATTCATAGTTATACTTCCCCACATACCATGCTCTTTCATCATCTCATATGGCTCCTAACTTAGGGTCACCGGTTCAAAATGTAGTCACTTATGATCTGGGTCAACCCTCCATCCCTACCACACTAGATTGGAATCCCCCATGTGTTTCTAATTCTCTTGTACCTTCCACCACTTGGGGGAAACCCACAGCCCAAGTTGTGGTGTCCATCGCGGGAACTATTTCTACTATGGGGTAAAATATTGTTGTAGGACAACCAAAAGTTAGTGTATCTACCACAAATACCAATGTGGTTATCCCCTCTTCCGATACAGGACAACTCTCATGGGTCCATCCTACCTTTATTCAACCTTCATGGGGTTATACTTTTCTAGAAAATCAAGCTCATGTCATTAATCAAAATTATCAACCTACAACATCAGGAGTTATTTATCCCGGAGTTCCTTACCCCAAGGATATGTATACCCCATGGAGACAACCTAATTAGTCAAATGTCCTCGCACCCGTAGGACCACCAGTCAATACTGCTGGAGTTTATAGAGGTCCACCACCTCGAGGTCCTCCTTTTGGAGGTCCACCTTCTGGAGGTTCTCCACCTAGAGGTCCACCTTATGCAGGTCCACCTCCTAGAGGTCCACTGCCTGGAGGTCCACCTTCCGGAGGTCCACCACCTGGAGGACCCTTGCCACATGGAGGACCTCTTCCTCCTAGAATCCCACCTTCTAGAGGTCCACCTCCCCCTGGGGGCCCCACAACCTATAGGACCCTCGGGAGGATCATTTATGAATCAACCACCCAACCAATCGACGATGGGAACATCATCAACGCATGTTTATCAATTGACTTAAGGTTCTGCTGGTCAACAAATTCCTTATCAATATTACCAGTTCCCACAACCAAATCAATGTTAATTTTATTGTTAATATATGCCCCCTAATGTGTGAGGTCCGAAGCTACGATGAGGGCCGAAATACACTGATTTCTCTTTCATTCTGATACTCTTTGTACTGATACTCTTTAGTGATCAAGGCATGATGGAAAAGGATGGTTTATGAACACAAGAGTTGGAGAAACACCTGGAAGTCAAACAAGGAAATTTCCAAAATATACAATATCTTCTTGTGGTGGGTATACCCATGCTCAACAGTAAACAAGCATGGCCACAAACAATACACAGTGGATCCATGTCAAAAATAAATTATGTAAAAATGTATAAGTGCACATTTGATGAGTGCAACATATCTAGGTCTTCATGGTACTTTGACATGGTATTTTAATATTGTGCAAATCGGGCAGTGCATCGATGAGTGATACAACTATATTTCCCAAGGTCTTCAATACAAACCAATTATAGTATGAGTTTATATCATGTGGATAAATGAGTTGATGTTGATCATAATTAAACACCATTTGATTATCGGTCGTCGATGTATATTTTTAACAGATACGAGGAGGCCCACTGATGATGATGATGGACTCCAAGGTACTTAAGTACAAACTAACAAGTGTGAATAGATGTTTTGGTGTTGAACACTTGTAGAATCAAACAATCAGGGGTCAATGATGTATACCCACTGTCATTTGCGAGGAAACCTGCCATTAATGACTGCAATATCCAAGGTACTCACTGGGGTTCCTAGATCCATTTCCTAGATGATGATTTTTGTGTCGATAGGAACAGATCCATCAGAAGGAGGGAATTAATGCATCCCACATCAACTAACACGAAATTGAGATCAATAGGATGATATAATTTGGTAGAGTTGAGAGATCCAACACTGTATACTGACACAAGGAAGGACGACATGATTGGTCAGGAACATTTGAGAAATGTTCGACACTAGTTTGACTTCCTGTTGAGGCCTGGAAATTCGCAGGCAAAAACAGTAAGGGATTATCCCCAATCAACGTTCCCAACTAGCCCGTTGATTGTTTGGTATAGGGAATCCGTCCGGTTTGCGGTCCGGCTACCGTAGGTCAAAGTAACAAAACAAAGGGTTTTACCGGTTGCGGCTCGGTCCACCGAGTTTTGTATTTTTTACTTAGAAGATGAAATGAAAGTGCCTAACTAAATGCAAGGTGATTAAAATGCAATGAGCGGTCACAACGTGATGCGCAGGTTCTTACCTCTCATCTTACGCCTCAAAACACATTTAAATCACATACAACAATAAGATAAACTTTTGATCTAAACTATCCCTAGGGAGAAGAATTCGCATTTGTCAGTGAGTAATACATTTTGTACTTGCATAAAGAAGAATTACAGATAGCTGATACTCCATTCAAGACACATGTACAATTATAGATATTTTAAACAATCAGATAGCTAATCGTTTTATGAACAGCACTTATTACTCACAGTGGAAGAAATCCTGAAGATACTGAAGAACATTTAACAAGAACATAGGTTCAGAAAATTGAACATTCTCACAGTAAATGAAACATCGCTGAAGACGAAATAGTTCCTCTTCAACATTATTCATGGAGTCGCATTGATACATTCCACACTTCACTCTCTCCAGCAGGCAAAATTGCAGTTTTCCTTTGCAAAACGAAATAGTTCCTCTTACAAGTAAAACAGTACAAAATTTTCTAGGGAAAAAGCCCCTCCTTAGTGCTAACTCTACAATATTTAAACTATACAGCAGGCCCCCCTCGGACTGCCCCAACGTCTGGCGTTTTTTCCTTCCTTGGATGCTTCAGATTCCTCTTCAGAACACTGTGTCTTCCCATTTCCCTTCTGATAGTAACGGATGGACCTTTCTAGTCTACATTTTTGTCTTCATTCACTTGTCCTTCTCTTCTGTGACCTTGCTAGTTCTGGCCTTGCCTCTACTAGACGGTCTGTCTTCCTCTATGCCACGGTAGTTTGACCGCTCTCCCGAACCAACCTGCAATCAATCGACAAGCATCATTTATTGGAAAGGCGTTACAAAACCAAGCATCAGATTTTAATAATTGAATGACTATTCCACAAGAAAACGGCCTGGTGCGCCTCTCGTTCTGAGTAGACAAACGATCGAGCCTTTGGTGGGAAACTCATAAATCGGTAGTCGGAAGGCTTTCCGCTTCGGCAGGGAAAAGAACTCCTTCAGCCGCAACGGTGGAAGGGAAAAGGTTAGACCTGCATTGGACAAGTGAGCGGGAAAACTTCACGTCGGACGTAGAGAGAGTTTGGAAATCGGCAGAGAGAAGGATTTCCCGGCTGTAACGGCGGGAGAATAAAATCTCCGGACAAGCGATTTTACGACCGATGCGAATCGGACGTCGGAGAGATTCGGACTTTGGACACTAAACCTGATCTGAGAGCCACAACGGCGGCGGAACGAAAAATTCACAGCTTCCGATCTCACATAAAAAAAAAAATGCGCCTGATCACAGAAAAACTACGTGTTTAAACGGCTTTAAGGATCAGCCATGGCTAAAGTCGTTCTTTCTTCAAAAGGCGGCCCTGGAAAGCAAAGATTTTACTTTCCTTCGATTAGTAAACCAGACATCCACGACTCAACCCGGCATTGAACATGGCATAAATAAACCAGCTGACATCCAACTTCAAAGTAAAACGAAAAGGAAACACGCCCAAGAGGCTCGAGAGTTCAATGATCAAACTATGCAAAATGGTGAGGAGGGGCCCAGAATTTAATAAATTTAGGGAGAACAGTTGCGGCAACAACAACTGGCAATTACTTGGTGAACCTAGATCTCTGGGTGATTTTCTTTGAGTGGCAGACTGTTTCACAACAAATGCATCCATTGACTTCTTCCAGCTATCCAGATTTCTCAAATGACTGAAGTGTGTACCTTAATCATTGATGCCAGTCCAATTTGGGAAAAGTGGAAACTGAGACCTTCAAGTCCAGATAACTCTGTTGAGGCCAGAGTATGGGTTTCATTATTACCTTTGTTTTCAGGTAGCGAAAAGCGTGGACACCACAGTATTGTAACAGATAGTGAACAAAAATATTCGTTTGTTCCTCGTTCCCATGCCATTTTAACACTTTTGTGTTTTTTTTTTTTTGGCTTTTGTCCCTTTCATC
Source organism: Pseudotsuga menziesii (assembly GCA_001517045.1). NCBI lineage: Eukaryota > Viridiplantae > Streptophyta > Pinopsida > Pinales > Pinaceae > Pseudotsuga > Pseudotsuga menziesii. The sequence goes on along the minus strand of LPNX010071300.1, from coordinate 79,290 downwards.
TGAGTCCTTCTGTACACCTTTCTTACTGAATTTTAATTCAGGATCCTCTATCCCATAGTGTCCTTTTGTGTGAGTGGTGTACTTCAAGTTGCCGCTCACGGACGGAGAGGATCTTTTGGCAATTTAGTACTTATGATTCAGCATCCACTTTGATTTATGATGCTTTTATAGAAGTTTTGACACTTTATTTGCCTTTTGGCATTCGTTTCTTGGCATGGGATCATTTATATTTAATACACTATTCACCTTGCTTCTTTCCATGGGTCCTTGGCTGTTTCTCCTTAGAACATTTTAAATGTGACGTGGGTGGAGCCTCGACATAGTACCCCAGACTCCTTGAATATGGCTTATTTTACAGGGGTTAAGAAGGACTTCAATGCACACAGAGTTCTTCGAGAAAACTGCTATACTGGAAGAAATTCTTTCATATAATTAGCAACACACAGTCTGTCACCAAAACGTCTATCAAACCCAAAAATTTCGGATATATTCCATGCAACCGCAGGTTTGCTCCTTTATTGACAATCAACAAAATCAAATTTAAACCAAATAAAAGCATGACTCGAAAACAACCAAACAGCTTATTTATATACAAAACAGAAAAACTCAAAGAAAAATCAAGAAAAGTAAGGCTTGAGAACCAAACCATTAACTGGCAAGTTCTCCTCCCATCCCTGTAAATCTTGCAGCTTATATGTAGTGGGGCCAAGTTTTGCTGTGATTTGAAATGGGCCTACCCACAACTGCTGGAACTTGGTATGCTTTCCCTTCTCATCATGGGGATGGTCCCATTTGAGTACTAGGTCTCCCACTTCAAAGTCCTTTGTCCCAACTTTATGTTTGTCAAACCATCTTTTTACTACCTCCTGCTGCTGTTTAAAGCGTTCTTTGGCCTTGGATTTGGCCTCCTCTGCTTTCAGGAGACTATATATTCTCACTTGTAAAACTTCACTCTCTGACCCACTAGACTCCTGAGCTAAAATAGAGGACGGTAGCATGATATTGGGGGGCAGGATGGCTTCCTTACCATACAAAAGGGTATAGGGTGACACTCCTATTGCAGACTTGGGGGTAACTCTGTCAGCCCACAGGGCGTTGGGTAAGGCTGAATGCCAACTTCTCTGGTTTTCTATTACCGTCTTCTTTAGAATTCTAATGAGGTTTTTATTAGAGGATTCAGCCAGGCCATTCCCTTGCGGATAGTAGTTAGCAGAATAATGTAATTTTATCCCTTTATCATGAGAAAATGCAGTCAATTTAATTGAGGAAAAGTATTTAGCATTATCAAAAACTAACGAAATTGGAACTCCAAACCTGGTCATGATATGATCTTGTAGGAAGCTAATGACTTCGTCTTTGTTTATCTTGCGCAGTGGGATAGCTTCGACCCAGCGAGTGAAATAATCAGTTGCAGTAAGAATGTACTTGTGCAGCAGGGAAAAGTTTGGTTTTATCTCACCAATAATGTCTAGCCCCCATTGCTCAAATGGTTCCGAGATCATCACAGGCTTTAGGGGCACTGCTCCTTTAGGCTGTCTTCCACCACACCTTTGGCAAATATCACACTTTCTGACGTGTGCATGTGCATCCTTGAAGAGTGTAGGCTAGTAATAACTAGCTCTGAGGATCTTGTGGGCTGTAGTGTCCCCTGAATAATGCCCCCCAGCTGGACCGTCATGTAATTCTGCCATTATTTTCTTGGCGTCTTCCTTTTCTAAACATCTGAGGAGAACCCCATCATAATTCTTTCTGAATAATACTCCTTCAAGAAGTTGATAGGAGGCCGATTTAAGACGCAAGGCTCTTCTTTGCTTGGAATTCCAATGTTCTGGCAACAGCCCTGACTGCAAGTAATGGACAAGGTCTCTATACCAAGACTCAGGAGCTATGAACAAAGGACATACATCCATTACTTGCAATTCGGCTTCATCTTCCCATTCTTGTTATTCGTTGTTTCTGCCTTCAGTCATCAATTTGGATAACCCTTGGCCTTTCACTATGGAGGCTGGCTTGAATTCAAGGTCGTATTCTTGAAGAGCTGTTACCCAGTTGCCCCTTCTTTCTCCTAACTCTTTCTGTATGAGAAGGGATCTTACAGCTGGGTAAGGGACTATTACCTTGGTTCGATTTTTTAATATGTAAGGCCTGAATTGTTTCAATTCCTTAAATACTACGTAAGCTTGCTTATCAATGGCTGGGTAGTTTAATTCAGCCCCTTGTAGCCCAGTGCTCATAAAAGAGATTGGGAATTCATCACCCCCATCTTCCGTTTGCGTAAGCACAGCTTCCAATGAATCATCGGATGCAAATGTATACATGATAAAGTCTTTATCGAAGTCTGGACTTTTCAGGGAAGGAGCATGTGCGACGACAGTCTTGATTTTACTGAAAGCACTCTTTTCAATTTCAGTCCACTTAAATTGTGCATTTTGCTTGACCATCTGCTGCAGTGGTTTGACAGTCTGAGCGAAATCAGGCACAAATCTTCTTACAAAATTTATGGTTCCCATAAACGATTGCATTCCCCTTTTATTATGAGGCATAGGGATTTGTTCAATGGACTTAACTCTTTTTGGGTCTATAGATATACCTCTCTTTGAAACTATATGTCCCAGTAACTTGCCTTCTGTGACCGCGAATACGCACTTCTTAGGATTGAGGGAAATGCCATATTTCCGAAAGCGTTCGAAAATTTGCTTTAGGTGGAAAGCGTGCTCTCCTCTTTTCTTTGAAAATATTGTAATGTCATCAAGGTACACCACAACGCTTTGTCCAATTAGTCCGTGGAAAGCTATGTCCATAGCTCTCTGAAATGTCGCTCCAACATTAATCAGTCCAAAAGGCATCCTTCTATAGGCAAAAGTTCCCCATTTGGTCCTGAATGTTGTTTTTAATCTGTCTTCTTCAGCTACTAATACTTGATTGTAGCCAGAGAAACCATCTAATAATGAAAACAACTCAGAACCAGAGACCGTCTGTAGCAATTGCTCCATGGGAGGCACCGGATAGTTGTCTTTATCTGAGGCGCGGTTTAGGTTTCTGAAGTCCACGCACAGTCTGATTTATCTCGACTTTTTTCTGACTGGTACCAAGTTCGATACCCACTCAGAGTGTCTGACTTTAAAGATGATTCTAGCATCTAGTAATTTCTTTACCTCACTTTGAATCAGCGGTTCCAGTTTTGGATGCATTTTCCTCAAGGGCTGCTGATATGGCTTGACTTCGGCCTTGACGTGGATAACATGTTTTATGATGCTAGTATCATATGTTTTGAGATCTCCGTACGTCCAGGCGAATACATCCTTGTATTATTTAAACAAACTGACGAACCTATCTCTTTCGGTAGGTGAGCAGCATTTGCCCAGATTTACGAACTTAGGATTCACTTCATCTCCCAAATTTATCAACTCAAACTACAGAGTCGAGCTGTGAGTCTTTACATTGGCTGGTCTCCTAAAATTTTCATTTAGATCGAACATTTTTTCTAGCGTCCTGACCCCTTTAGGAATGAAATTTTCATATTTCATCTCAGCTTGATGTTCCTCATCATCTATGATTGCCCCTTTAAACACCTCTTCATTCGTCAAGCATTCTATTATTTGTTGATCATTATCGAATACTCGTAGGTTGGTGATCATATCTGGTACAGAGGGCCTGAAAATAAGTTCAACCGAACAACGATTATTAGTAGGTACGAGTCTAGCGGCCGATGTGGCCAATAGATCAGCAACTGCGTTTTTTATTCTTGGAATTGAAATAATGTTAAATGCATTAAAACATTTAAGCAGTTCCCATACCTCATTCTGGTAAGCTTTCAAATGAGGAGAAATACAGTGGATTTGATTCCGGATTTGTTTCACAATAATTTCAGAATCCCCAAAAACTTTCAAATTACTTACCTTCAATTCAATCGCTTTCTTGAGTCCCTGCACCAGTGCTTCATACTCAGTTGTATTATTAGTACACTCAAATTCTAATCTACATGACAGGAAATGTTTATTCTTTTGTGGATCAATAAGGACACAGCCGGCCCGTGACCCTTCTAATGTCTTTGAGCCATCAAAAAATAAAGTCCAAAAGTCACTAAATACTGAAAGCAAATCTATTCCTACAGCTAAGTCTACTATTTTACAATCAAATTCATCAGCCTGTGAGAATCGAAGGAGATCAGGCTAGGTGTCAGATGGGTTGCTGGCTTCTTCTGCTTGATAGTTCCCTGGTTCCAACTCAAGAAAATAGTTTCCCAATACAGAATCCACAGGTATATTCTTCTCATCCAGTTGGGTAACATTGTACTTCATGTGGGGTTCTCTTAGAACTTTGATTTGGTTTGGACTCCCTTTGTAGGGAAACCACAGATGTGACCAATCTGAGGCGAAATATCCATTTAATTTAGCTGACCAATCTCTGCTCAGGACCAGACCATAAGCGTCTGGTATGTCAGCCACCACAATATTAATGACTTGGCATACTTTTTCATTGGATGCCAGACGGATTAGGACGTCTTCCATCTGACCAATCACCTTAACGTCTGTCCTATCCAATTGAACCACCCTCCACGTGGTTGGCTTAGGGTGCCCATTTATTTTCTTACATACTGATATGGGCATGAAATTTATTGACGCCCCTGAGTCTACTAGACAATTATGCACATTATGATTAAAAATTTCAAATGACAAGAGGAAGGTGGATGTTTACATTTAGACTCACCTCCAACGCTGGTTTCTCCAATTTCTTCTTTGCCTTGAGGTTGATTGTCAGTAGGCGGCTTCTCATCCGATTCCTCAAGTGCTCTCAATAATCTTTCTTTCTGTTGAGGTACTTTGCACATTTCAAATAGTGGGACGTTTGCTTTTATCTTCTTTAAATCTTCCACAATGTCATAATTCATTTGCTGTTCAGTAGAGTTATATTTATCAGCATTCACCTTTTCTTCGTTTGGCTTGGGCAGTGTTCTGTTCTGCTCAGGATCTTGGCTAGTAATAGTAAATTCAGGAATTATATCAGCCACGGGTTTATTTTGGAATTTCTTCTTAACGTTTCTCTGCAGCCTCCTGATCTTCGGGAGCATCAGACTGTCATCATTAATCGTCTCTTGACTTCTTGTTGTCACGTTGGCGTCCACAACTTCCTTGTATCCTTGACTCCTTTCTTCTTCAGCATCGAATAAAGAAACAGAGCTCCATACAGCCATGGTTTCCTCTTCCTGCTCTTTAGTATAAGTAGCAGCAGAATTCCCTTTTATTTCTTCATCGCCTTCCTCTGTTAATATTGAATCCAACATTTGATTCATGACTAGTGTCATTGAATTTATCCATTGCGGACAATTGTTTTCAGAGTGAGGCTACTGGTGAAAGGTGCAGAAATTTTCCATCCCTATCTCTGTCAGATTCATAGATGCAATATTGTGAGGGGGAGGTTGGGACTGATTGTTTTCCTCCCTTTTCTTATAATAAGGCCTGTAGAACTTATGTGTTTCCTTCTCTTTCTCTAAGTCTATGATCTTATTAGACAGCTTTTGCATCATTTTGGCCATACTTTCATAATCGGGTGCTTTCTCCTCTTTAGGCTTAGTGAACAATAAAGTTTTCCTTCTCTCTCCTGATTGCTCGGGGTAATATTCAATACTCTCTCTTTCAGCCTCCACCACTTCTGCTTCTTCATAGGTTTCTGTCAGAGTAGGCTTAGCCCTACCTTTCGCAAACATGGCCAAATCAAGACCCAAAGCTGACGTATAGTACTCAATCAGTACTTTGTCTGAAGGCTTATCTGTTTCAGAAAAGTTCTTAAGATATGCCGCAAACCTTTGTGTGAAACTGTGCACTTTTTCCTTTTTCTCTTTCTTCAATGCATAGAGCCCTTTCATAAGGGCTGCGTGAGTCTTTTGAACTGCATACTTACTTCTGAAAATTCTCTCGAAAGTTTCCAATATGGGATAGAATTAGCAGGCAACCCGAAGTACCATGACGCAGTAGCTCCTTTGAGGGTATGCGGGAAAATTCTACACACTACATCTTCATGTTCCCCAGCTCTCAATCCTTCTATTGCCAAGTAAAAACTCTGCAAATGATCATCCACTAATATCTTCTCATTTGTATCGAACTTAGGCAACAACTTTTCAAAGGCCTGAGGTAGGTCATGCAAAGGAGGAGTCAGGTTTAGAGGTGATTTGGCTCTCCATGCAGGTGGTGGATTTGGCGGGTTGGGGGGTTGGTTTGCATTTACGCCAGCCATGAGTCGGGATGGAGAGTGAGGGGGTGAACCAACAGGAGTTTGAGCAGGAGAACTGTAAGGGGTACCTGGGCCTTCTTGGTTCAAAGGTAATTCAACCTCCTGCAGAGTAGTCTCTACAAGTTCTTCCCAGTCTCCAACCAACAATGAATCTTCTGCTATAGGACGGTATTTCTTCTTGTATTCTCTTCTAGGTAAGTTAGGGATAATTGGAAACCCTCCAAGCTTGTTTACATATGCCCGGGTGTGTCTTCTTAGATCGTTAACTACTTCATTACCAACAACATATAGATGTTCTCTGTTTTCTTCCGGGATTGGCTTATGGTACTGTCACTCGTGGAAAATTCTTGGGAAAATGGGTTTCCTCGGCCAGCCATGCACTGGCAGCCCTCCTTCTAGCGCCAACTCTGTTGAGGCTTGGAAATTCGTAGGCGACAACAGTAAGGGATTCTCCCCAATAAACGTTCCCAACTAGCCCATTGATTGTTTGGTATAGGGAATCCGTCCGGTTTGCGGTCCGGCTACCGTAGGTCAAAGTAACAAAACAAAGGGTTTTACTAGTTGCGGCCCGGTCCACCGAGTTTTGTATTTTTTACTTAGAAGATGAAATGCAAGTGCCTAACTAAATGCAAGGTGATTAAAATGCAATGAGCGGTCACAACGTGATGCGCAGGTTCTTACCTCTCATCTTACGACTCAAAACACATTTAAATCACATACAACAATAAGATAAACTTTTGATCTAAACTATCCCTAGGGAGCAGAATTCGCATTTGTCAGTGAGTAATACATTTTGTACTTGCATAAAGAAGAATTACAGATAGCTGATACTCCATTCAAGACACATGTACAATTACAGATATTTTAAACAATCAGATAGCTAATCGTTTTACTATGAACATCACTTATTACTCACAGTGGAAGAAATCCTGAAGATACTGAAGAACATTTAACAAGAACATAGGTTAAGAAAATTGAACATTCTCACAGTAAATGAAACATCGCTGAAGACGAAATAGTTCCTCTTCAACATTATTCATGGAGTCGCATTGATACATTCCACACTTCACTCTCTCCAGTAGGCAAAATTGTAGTTTTCCTTTGCAAAACGAAATAGTTCCTCTTACAAGTAAAACAGTACAAAATTTTCCAGGGAAAAAGCCCCTCCTTAGTGCTAACTCTACAATATTTAAACTATACAGCAGGCCCCCCTCGGACTACCCCAACGTCTGGCGTTTTTTCCTTCCTTGGATGCTTTAGATTCCGCTTCAGAACACTGTGTCTTCTCGTTTCCCTTCTGATAGTAACGGATGGACCTTTCTAGTCTACATTTTTGTCTTCATTCACTTGTCCTTCTCTTCTGTGACCTTGCTAGTTCCGGCCTTGCCTCTACTAGAAGGTATGTCTTCCTCTATGCCACGGTAGTTTGACCGCTCTCTCGAACCAACCTGCAATCAATCGACAAGAATCATTTATTGGAAAGGCGTTACAAAACCAAGCATCAGATTTTAATAATTGAATGACTATTCCACAAGAAAACGGCTTGGTGCGCCTCTCGTTCCGAGTAGAAAAATGATCGAGCCTTTGGCGGGAAACTCATAAATCGGTAGTCGAAAGGCTTTCCGCTTCAGTAGGGAAAAGAACTCGTTCAGCCGCAACGGCGGAAGGGAAAAGGTTAGACCCGCACTAGACAAGTGAGCGGGAAAACTTCGCGTCAGACGTCGGGAGAGTTTGGACATCGGCAGAGAGAAGGATTTCCTGGCCGTAACGGCGGGAGAATAAAAGCTTCGGACAAGCGATTTTACGACCAACGCGAATCGGACGTCGGAGAGATTCCGACTTCGGACGCTAAACCGATCTGAGAGCCGCAACGGCGGCGGAACGAAAACTTCACAGCTTCCAATCTCACATAAAAAAAAAATGCGCCCTATCACAGAAAAACTACGTGTTTAAACGGCTTTAAGGATCAGCCATGGCTAAAGTCGTTCTTTCTTCGAAAGGCGGCCCTGGAAAGAAAAAATTTTACTTTCCTTCGATGAGTAAACCAGACATCCATGACTCAACCTGGCATTGAACATGGCATAAATAAACCAGCTGACATCCAACTTCAAAGTAAAATGAAAAGGAAACACGCCCAAGAGGCTCAAGAGTTCAACAATCAAACCATGCAAAATGGTGAGGAGGGGCCCAGAATTTAATAAATTTGGGGAGAACAGTTGCGGCAGCAACACTTCCCTTGAACACATAACACGACACAAAATGCACACTTAGAAACATAAGACTTGAGTAACCAACCATTGTGAAATTCGTAAATTCTAGATGAATTAACGAAAGCTCCATAGATGACAAGAAGGATAACCTATCAATGGAGATCTTCTCAGATTACTGGTACAACTTCCTAAGGAAAATGTAAATGGTGTACTGAAAGTAGATACAAAATTACGTATCGTGTTTAAGGGCGACTATTACTGACTGTTGCCTTTGTCTCAAAAATTCAATATGACACGATTCAAGTTTCCCCTTTTTTTATTTTTGTGTTTTTTATTTTTTAGTACTTTTTTGATTTATTAGATTGAAAAATAATAAAGAATGTTATGATACATGGGAGGGAACGAGTGTTGCATGGGCGTACTCCATTTTTCAAGAGCACGGGTCAGGCCCAGGGAAAGATACATATTTCAAACAAGGGTTGAGATAGTTGTGCACACTCTTACTGATGTTCCCTCCATCAGTTGGCTATTTGAAGCATGATTATGTGTCGAAGGATGGTGAAATAGAACCAAGTAACTACGGTTATCCAATTTTGTGCGATGAACAAGTAGGAAAGCTAATTCTTGCGAAAAACACCAAAATCATGAATCACAATGAATCATGGTCCATCAAATACCTAAATGAAATAGTTCTCACATATATAGGTCAACTTAAACACAAGCAATGGTTTATAAGAATTTTGAGCAAAAAGTGACTGCAAAGGCATATATGCAACATAAGCAATAAGCACCATAGTAGTAAGCACAAATGTTCATGCGGATATTTTAACACATTCTTATGTAAACTAACACAAAATAGGGATCCTGTCACGAAATGGTCAGAACTGTATGGAAGAGAAGTATGCGGTCTCAAATTCGAGGTCATGATGGGACTAATTAGGCTCCCAAGCCTATGAGAATAACTAAGCATGGGCACCAAAATGGAAATGGGGTGTTGACTAGGGTGTCCTCTTTTGTCGGAATGGTGGAAAATACAGATATGATGGGTTGACCCACCAATTTCCAATAGGTTTGACCTTATGGAAAGTTTGGGTTGTGAAATTTTCAAATGCATATTCATAGAGGGATAACCTAAACCTATATGCATGCTTCCAAATACACCTGATAAGATCAAGGAACATACAAAGGATGCTCCAATACTTGGGTGGATTTAAACCAAATATGCTCCCACTGGCCCCACAAAATATGTCCTTAGGTGGGTACAACCAAATGTTTATGATTTCAAGGATAGTTTCATGAGATGATAAAATTCCATGAAAGAAATCAAGTGAGATATGAGGTATCAAAGCCAAAATGGGCCAAGTAACTCGATCATATTCCTCCATCAAGGGAAGATTTTGATCCAAATCTGTTGAATCCATTTCAATAGCTTGGTATGACACTTCTACAGCATATAAGGGTTGTGGGATCATAAAGTCTCTCATGAGGTAATCATTTGAAAAAAATCCTTCCCTAATGTCTTGAACCTCCTTTAGAGCATCCCTAATGAAAGGAACATTCGATCGGATACCATTTTCAAGCATGCAGTAATCTAATTGCTCGATCATGACAATCTTCCCTCAATGAGGGAACCGAATCATTGGGGACTCTAAAGACACTATATCCATCATTGCATGTATCCAACTACATCCTAATAGAAAATTGTAATCTATAGGCGCATGTATTACCTCAACATCTACTATGACTATTTTTCCACCCCATTCAATAGGGCATGACATAATGAGTTTGTGAGGAGAGAACGAATGTCTGTCAAATGCTTTTCTCACAGTATTGTATTGAACTAAGGTGGGTGATATTAATTATTGCCAACATTTAAATGACATGACACAGATTGAGGCCCCTTCATCAACTATGGTTTGAAATATATTCTTTCCGTGAGATGTTACTTTAATTTGAAATGCAACTTTGGAAGGAATCCTACAGGCTAATTGGTCTAAGTCTAATGTGATCAAATTTGTATCAGTTGGATCAAGAGCTCTAGTTGAAGACAATAGTTCCTTTCCTTGTGTAGGAAAATATTGCAACACCTCCATTGTGGACATGGCACATGGTGCTTGAGCTATTTCCTCAACAACATTTTTGTTATGAGCAGCTTGTATGTTAGGATTATGCACTGTTCCACATAGATCACGTTTGGGGGGGGGTGTGGTACTATGTCTATGGTTGGTTTCTCAATGGTGAGAGAACCACTTGGCTGTGATTCCGATTGATCCAATGTACTAGGAGGGGCATCATAAGAATGAGATTTAGTTTGAATGTTCACCCGATGATCACATATGAATATAATTTCAGATTGATTTTTAACATTCTTAATAGGTGAAGAATTAGCCGAAAAATTCTCGAAAAATGTATCAAATGTATAGTGTTCATTCTGTGAACTAAAGTAAACAACAAACTAATTGGATTCATTCAAATCAATGACTATCTATTTCATGTATGGTTCTCTTCTGATCTTAATTTGATTAGGTTTTTCATTGTAAGGGATCCATAAATGGGACCAATCAGTGGAAAAATAAACTTTAAGCTTCTCTGACCAGTATCTACTTAACCGCATGCCATATGTTCCAAGAATATTAGTAACAACGATATCAATAGTCTTGTGAATCCTTGGATCAACATATAATGGTAAAATGACATTTTTCAATTCCCCTACTACCCTAACTCTTGATCTATCAAGTTGAACAATCTGGGTAGGGAAGGGATACCAAGATGCATTGAGTTTTTTACAGAGAGATAGTGGCATAACATTTGATGAGGTGCCTGAGTCTACCATGCATTTGTGTACATTCATGTTGAATATATCAAATGTGAGTAAAAAAGGAGGAGTCTTCTTTCCATATGGATTTTGGCTACTGATATTAGAAAAAGTCTCTAAATTGTTGTTTTGAACTTTCCTAGACTTATTTAAAATCATGCTTTTAGGCATAATTTCTCTCTCAGAGGGTATTTTCAGGAGTTCGAACATAGATATATTTGCCTTCATCCTTTTCAAGTAACCAATTAGATTATATTAAACTTTAGGAATGATTATTTCCTTTTGTGTTACTGTTTTTTCTTTATTGGAGGTGGATGATGATGGTGAAGCTTATTGTGAAGTTTTCCCTTTAATTCTGGTACTGTAAGGGTGTTTCACATTAAAAACTATTTTGGGTTCATATTCCTCCCCAACCATAGGCAATATTCCTCCCCAAACATAGTAAATTTAGAGAAAATGCTAATGGTATTAACATGTTGGTCTTGTTTTTCATCACGTGGTTCATAATTTTTACTTTTAGGATTTTCTTGAGTGTCACCAGGGGAAGTTGTATATTCGTTAACTAGAGCTATGAAAATAGAATAATTTTCTTCATAAGTTAATCCTTCATCAGGATTGTGTTGAGTTTTATGTTGAGGAGGCTGGTAAGGTATCCTAAAAGGTGGCCTCACAAAACCTCTGTTATTAGTCTGATTTTCAGCATTGGTATTTTTCAAATCCACCATCTCATTGGAAATTTTCTATAACAACTTTTTCATGTTATCCATATCAAAAGGATCTTTATTTTGTGTAGTGGTTTTATGGAGGTTCTCCTATTTCTTCCAGGATGTAGAAGGTTGACCAGTTTGAATGTTGGGATATATTTCAAACAAAACATATCCTTTTCTACCAGGATTGTTTCAACAAAATCCTCTTGTAAGTTGTTCTTATGTGCTCTCTTAACCCACATGTTAATAGGGGTAGGTAGACCCTTGATATAACTGGAAACCAATAATTCTTCTGCTGGAATAACATTGATATGGATTCTATTTTTTCATATATGAGAATCTTTGGTTGAAATACTTGAACCTTTCTTTTCCTTTTGTTTTTAAGGAGGATAGATCCAAGACCAGATCCTCAGGAGTTCTATCATCTGCAAATTTATGGAGAAATAAGGCTTCGAAATAATACTAGGAATTGATGGATCCAACTTCTAAGGAAAAATACTAGGTAGAGGATTTCCCTTCAAAAGAGTAAGGGAATAACCTACATACTACATCTTCATGAATTACACTCCTTAACCTAATAGCTTGCATGAAGGTTTTGATGTTGTCTTCTGCAGGATACTTATCATTAGGATTGAATTTGGGTATCCATTTCTTTGGATTTTTGGGTAACCTGTGTTGTTCTCCAAGAATGAATAAAACATACTGATCTAACCAAGGTTTGTTTGGTTGATTTTCCATTGGTCCATATCTGAAGTGGAGGGACTTGAAGATGACTCACTATCATAAGATTCCTCGGATGGTGATGAAGATGAAGAAGGAGGTGTGGGTGGTGGTCTACTGGATACTAATTTAGGTTGTGTATTATCCTGAATTTGATCCGTTTACTCAAATAATGGATTAAGTTGAATTTCAGGAAGTAGTTCCTTTTCGACTGTGTCTTGATCATTTGTATCAATCTGTGGATTATCGATCAGATGGTGTTGGGATAATACGTGTTTCATATTCCGACGTGTTTCAATCCTCTATTCTACTCTGGAAGTAATATCTTGAATACTTTTACTTAGTTTCTCAAGAGTCAGAGGCCCTCTGGTTGGTGATATGAAGATAATTTTAGGCCTTCTATTTACTTGTTCAAATACATGAGTAGTAGGGGCTGTTGTTTTGATTTTCCATTGGTTGAACTGTTGATGTGGATGCTTGAGTCTAACTTCTAGTAACAACTAGTGATCTCATTGGAGGAGGTTTATTAGTGTTATGTTTAGGCATGAATGGTCATAACCCTCCTTCTAGCGCCATTTGTTGATGCATGAGGATGTAATGATGGAAAAATACAAGGCAACAATGAGAAGGAAAAATCCCAAAATGAAAGGCTTCAGACAACACTATGGACGGACAATTCTATCCCCAAATTGTTTGGTGTGACTAAATCCTACGGATATTAGGCCTCTGCTGGAACTGTATGGGTAGATCCAAATGGATATCTCTTCTTGTTAGGAATATCTGAAATATTTGTAGAAAAAATGTAAATTAATCTATGAGACTTATGCTAAGACCTATGAAAGGTGATTTGAAATAGTAGAACAATCAGATCTAAGGAGTTTGTTAAATTTTATACCAATTGATAAACATATAAATTAGATCTAACATTACCAACTTCAAATAAAACAAGACAATGAAAATTGAGTTATTATATTTAAAGAATTAAAACATAAGACTGTTCTGTCAATGGTATGCCAATTAAAAAATTAACATTAAAAAGAAGATGGATGTTTAATAGTTGCAGAATAATGATATGAATTAAATAAAGAAATTTATTCAAAAACATAATTTACACATAAACAGAGTGATGAGAAATCAACACACAGATCAATGTATTTAATAAACATACAAAATGTAGTAGAGTTATCCAATGATTAAAAGAGAAACTATAATTCATCAAATAAATTTGACAAATATTGCAAAAGAAAGGTCAAGAGAAACTGACTAATTTCATTAAGATTGCAAAAAATACAATTCCTCCAAAATATAGAGTATCTCTAGTTCTCTCCTTTGGTGGTTTTTTTCCACTTTTGTTCCCCCCTTTCTTTGAGATCCAAGTTCCCTTAAATAATAATTACAAAAAATACAAAGAGACAAATTTCCCACAGAAGTAAGGATTACAAAATATGTTTTCAATATTTTCCAATGTAAGATTAGCACTTTGTAAATATATCCAACAAATCTCCAACGTCTTGATATTGTGTATGCTCGAGTTGTAACTGGGCCTTGGAAGTAAAATGATAGATATCCTTTTTCTGATTTTATTGCAAAAAATAGTATCCTAGAGAGACCACTGCATCTTTACCCAAAATCTGATATTGCTTCCATAGTGGGTGCTGACATTTCTAGAGCTGTAATCAAATGCACAGGTTGGGAAACAACAGGAATTCGAATGGGCATGGTCATTTCAGGAATGGGATTGCAACATCGGACGTTGAAGGTGTAGGAATAAAGGTAGTGGATGACGTGATAGGGTCTAAAGATGCAACACAAATCAGAATTACAGTTGATTTTGAAGGTGCGATTTCAACAAAGGAAACACGTTGAAAATCACAGTAAAAACCGTTTGCTGTGGGTAAAACTCGAAGTTTGAAAATAGTAAAATTTTGAAAAACTTAACAAAATACTAATGGAGAAATCGATTTGGATTGTATATCTCATGAAATGAAAGTTTCAGATTAAAATAAGGAAAAGCGGAAAAAGAAACTGTGAAATAAAAATTGCAGAAAATTTTGACTTTGGTTTCCGCAATTCGCAATCCATATTGCGTGTTGCAGAATTGTGGAAGTGAAGAATTCAACTTAAAACCAGTTTATTGTTTCCACAACCCGCAATATGCATTGCGGAATTGCATAAGTGTGACTTTCAATTTATTTATTTTGGTTTTCAATTTTCGCAATCTACATTGCAGGTTATGGAACTGCAGAACCGAGAATTCGATTTTTATTAAACAAATAATTTTCGACATCCACAATCTACCTTTGTGGGTTGCGAAAAGGAAAAATTAGAAACTTAAAAAATTCAGAAATCGTAAATCCACATTGCAGGTTGCGAAAAGGAGAAATACACAAATAAAAAAATAATTGAACATCCGCAATGCACATTGTAGTTTGTGGATTGCAGAAACAACATGTTTGAAAGAAAAACTATGTTTTCCATAATTCACAAAAACAAAGTTTTTTTAGCAAATTTGATTAAATCCAAAGAATGAAAAGACATAGGAATAAATAAAATAATCAAGACATCCCACACAAAAGATAATAAAATTTGAAATTCCCTTCATAAATAAATAAGCGGGGTTTCCATTTTATCAATTAAAATGGGATCTGTTGTGCCTACAAGGGAACTATGCCTGCTTTTATCTTTTCAGAAGGATCAACGAATAAAAGCGACTACTAGTAGAGAGTTTTCTTTTTGAGTCATCATGAGTATAGCCATCTCCACATTACACTCAATGGGCCATGAAAAACCACTTTTAGAAGCTATAGGCACAGATTCCTATGACCCTTTATTTGTTTCTACTCAATGGAATTGGTTACATAGTCCTTCGAGTGTGTATATTTTTTTATGTCTAGGTCAAATCCTCAATTTCAAAGAAGGTCTAAGATTGAGAGAACACATGTAGCAGGTTGATATTGTTAGGATTAATTAATGAATCCTCCCTGACCGCCATAGTCTAATTGAATTTTCCTATCTTATGAGGTTATTGCCACATCACTAGTGCCATAGGTGACTCATCTAAGGGACACCTAACACTTGATGTGCATGTCTACATGATTTTAGGAGATTCTGAGACCAATCCCTATAATTTATGAAGCCACATTGAGTGCCACCAGTAGTCATCAGCAGTTGACCCTAGTCGATTTCAATTATGCTCTGATTCCCATCAATTAGTTCATCTTTTGTTAGTTTAACACCACTTTGCATGATTTAAGGGAGTTTGGGTGCATTTTCTCACATACCTTGATTAGTAAACTGAGCGTGAACTAGCTCAATTGTTTGGAGTTGCATTAGTGAGTCTTTAGTGGTGATTTTCCCACATTGAGTTAGCACTCGGATTTAGTCCAAGTTAGTGAATTTTAATCCTACCTATGGCATTCATATTCTTCCTATTGTACCACCATTTTTATTACACACAGGTTAATGATATTGGATGTAATGTTATGCTGACCAATTTTGTCTCTTGGTTGTTCAATTTTGCAATGAATGTTTGATCAAGGTATACTGAATTCTTCCTTTGTCCTTCAACCTTCTTTAACAAGTAAATTCATTTAGGCTTGATGATGCTAAGCTTTTCTAAATTAAACATGGTATATGAGCAGGTGTTTAGGAGAAATTAAAACCTAAAAAACTTCCATTGATGCACCAGAAGCAATTGGGTTCCACATAATTCCTGGTATTAATGCCTTCCTCCCTATGGATTCTATCCAGAGAAGTCTATCCAGGTGTCATGAACCTAGAGAAAGTGCACATGTCAAAGTGGAGGGTGGTTGAATTGGTTTAATTTTGAATTGAAGTGTTTTTGCAGGTAAATCAAAGAATATGAAGAATTAGTTGTTCTTTGAAGCTACAAGATGGATAATCCAACACCTTTGACTTCTAGTATCCTCACACCTTCAAATATATTTATTGAAGGGGTGATATGTAGATAGTCTTGTGCAACAAGGGTTTGCATAGGGTCACCATGGGCAAAGAGGTCGAACCCCAGCAACCTCTTAAGAATTTTAAGTATCTGAACGAGTTGGATGAAGCATTTGGATTCGTGTGCATCCATATCTCTAGGGAGTTACTCTTCCATCTTGATAAACTGAAAAAATCAAAAAGAAGTATGGGAGAAGTTAGAATACTTGATTGACAAGTAAGAGGAGCCGAGTGGTTGTATTCTATAGAATGAGATGATAGCACTACAACCCAAAAAATTTGAAACTATAAAACAACTCTTCACAAAATTCAAATCCCTTGTTATGTAGTGAAAACAATGTGGGATTTAAAAGAAGGATGAGAAATTGGTGCTCTCAATTATGAGCAAACTTGGCCTAGAATTCTTAGTGTTTGTATCCACCTTTTACTCCAAGAGACTTACAAATCCTAATTGGAGAATGCCATCCCTTGATTCCTTGACAAAATCTCTTATTCAGGAACAAGACAAGTTGACATAGACACGATATCTCAAAGCCTCCAAGAATTAGGCTCTCTTATTTGGGGAGACTAAGAATGCGTAAGCAAAAATAAAAAGAGAATAGGAACACTAAATTTTAACCTAAGGAAGATTTTGATTCATCAGATGAAGCCTCAGGCTCTAAGAAGGATAATGATACAGGAGGATCACCTCATAGTTGATCGAAATTAAATTCTTCAAAATGTAAAATAAATATTACAGTTGTGAACATATCGTCAAGATATTTTTGACAACGCTTGTATCACAAAAAATGGCCTTTGGATGCAGAAGTTATCAACGGTTTAATTTTTAGAAAAAAAACGTTAAAAAAATGGGCAAAGTGGTAAAAAATATGGCAAATCAATGGTTTGGTAAAATTGGTTGGAGACTATGGGATTTGAACCGAAGATATCCAAGTTCCCATAGTCTTTGCAATGTCCCACTAGCCANTAAGGTCTTATCCCTCGAACCCATGTCAACACCAAAACTCTCCCATATATGTGGTAAATCATACTTCCAAGTCACGACCATAACAAAACCATATGCCAAGTAGCAACCATATAATATCCATTAAATCCATTGAGCCATCCAAACCATGTGTCAAACTATATGATAGCCAAACCATAGTCCATATTCATTGAGCCATATCATATCCAAACTAAATCACTGGTGGAACCAAAAAACCACTTTACGATATATTGGCACTTAACAAAATCGTGTAGGGTGGGGAGAGGCCCACGGGTTTGACCACGGGACCACTACCCCGTATCACCCACTCTCTACCAACACACCATCGTTGTGATTCATGATGGGGATAAAGCAGATAACAGTAAAATTTTGATGCAGAATACAGGGTTCCAAAAGGGAGCATGGCCCTCCGGCCCACACCCCAAACCACCCCAAAAGCATTATTTAAACCATGATTTTGCAGTCATGAGACATGTACAAGAATTCAGAAATCAAGCACAGGAACATATCCCAAGAGATGGTTCATCACAGATCCCAAGGAAGGTATGACCATTAATGGGAAAAATTCATGAGGCAGGGATTCGTATAGTTCCGTATAGTTGCAGGCAGAGGTTTTTCTTGAAATGCATGCCATAGGAGGCCTAAGGAAAACATAGTAGACTTTATACTCATTTTTCTTAAAATGTTGAGAGGATCGCATCAACGCTATCTATTTTTGTTGGTTACTAACAGAAAATAGAAGTGGGTCTAGAAACCCAATATTGTAAGCTTTGAATATTTAATAAGATCGACCTTCCCGTTGGAAGTGGCTCGAAGATGTAGCCCAAGAGGGGTGAACTCCATTATCAGTTGTTGTATTCATTTTATGGTTTGCATATCTCTTTTATTTGCTTAATGTGATTGATTTTAAGCATTAAAAATTCATATTTTAAACTTGTTTATGAGTAATTGACATATAAGATTCACATGCAATTTTTAATGGTTAAGATGGTCTTAAATATTTTCAGATCAAGTTTGGTATCATAGCCTAATAATCATTGCATTGTGATTTTATGTTAATAAGATCTAGGCTAAAGCGAAGTGAAAGTGTACTTGAAGCTTTTAATCCAGAGATTGGACATGCACATTGGCGAGAGAAAATGGTAGATGAAGACTACCGAGCAGAAGATGAGAAGGACTTCCGTAAGGATTTCTATCAGATGGCAGAAATAGTAGAAACGTTGTTCGAAGATTATCAAGAGAGATTGGAAAAGAAAAAAACGAAGAAGGAGCAGGAAAAGGATAATGATTTGGGAAAAGGAAAAGACCCTTCTAAACCTTCTTTTCCATATTCTTATTCCTCTTCTAAAATTTCCATTATTGCTTCTTCAAATCCAAATAAACAACCTTAGAAGACTAATTCTAATTTACATTATTTCAAAATTGATATTAAGTTTGAATTTCCCACATTTAATGGTGAACTTAACACATAAAAACTAGTCGTCAGGTTTAGGAATATTGAGGTGTATTGCAAGATTCAAAATCTTGCAGATGATAAAGCAAAGATCCAGTTGTCTACTTTCCATATTGGAAGCACCACACTCATATAGTGGAAGAGTAAGACACAGGAATACCTCACAAAAGGTAAAATTATTTCTTCTTGGTATGAATTTACTGTTGCGTTAATTTTTTTTTTTATCCATTAATCTACATACAACAAGGCATGATGGATTGGAAAAACTTAAGGCAAGGTAAATATCAGAATGTACAAGAGTAGACTCGGAAATTTAGGAAAATAGCTTTGATTTTGGGTATACCTCTTTACACTCAGGAAACTCTTCTCAAACTTATTGGAGGATTACATAGTTATTTACGTCATACCATACTTATGTTTAATCCTACTAACCTTGACGAGGTATGTGTGCAAGCTACATACATTGAGTCCAAAAGGAAGAGTGTTCATGATTTTTCTTCAGTTGAATCCAACCAGTCAAAAGAAGGTAAGGAAAAAGGCAACGGTAAACACACATATACAATAAGGAAAGGTGATGAGAGGCCTACATGCTCGCATTATCAAAATAAAGGGCAGAAAGAGGAAAAGTTTTGGGTACTATCCAAAATTGAAACCAAAGAGGTTAAGGATTAGAAAGGGAATCAAGAGTCCACATTTATCATTGAAGAAGTTGGATCAGATTCTGAGGATGAAACAAAGATAACAATCATAGGTGTGAAAGGTAAAGCTATTGTTGGTAATTATTCTAATATTGGTTCTTCATGTGCTTCTACTTCCAAATATCATGTCAATTCTAAGGATAGAAAAATGAACGCATTGTTTCATATAAGGGTTATTACAAAACAAACAAATATCAACACACTCATTCATAGTGGATCCCAAGCTAATATCATTTCAGAAGAAGTAGTTAAGTAGTTGGGATTAGAAACAAAACCACACATGAAACCTTATCCATTAGGCTGGGTATGCAAAGATAACATATTATAAGTAGCAAAACAATGGGATCTAAAGTTTGCAATAACATCTAAGTTTGTAGATGAGGTTGAATTTGATGTGGTTCCACTAGATATCTGTAGAATTGTGTTGGGTAGCGTGTATTTATATGATCGAAAGGAAATTTTCTATAGATAACATAATCAATATCACTTGTTTAAGGAAGAAATTGAGTACATAGTATATTCAGATTCATTTAAAAACAACAAATCATTGGGCACTACACACAACTAAAAAGGTTTTCTAATGCAAGTCGAAATTTGGAACTTATGTCTATGCAATATAAGGATAAAAAGAATCTTGAGCATGAAAAGGAAGTGTCATTTCACTACAATGCACCTGTTATGGTTGATAGTGTTTGTATGGTAAAAAATAAGCATGATATGGGTACAATATCTTTCAAATGTTCAATTTTGATATTCAACTTTCTACTGATCAATAGTTTATGGTTGGTTTCGACAAATTTGAATGAAAATTTAATTGAAAAAGGGATTAATGTACTTAACAATGTCAGTGCAGTGTTGATTGTTGTTATATTGAGTCAGATGTACAGGATCCAGTAAGAATGTACAAGTGATATGGGACAAGTGAGATGAACATATCCTAACTTGAATTCTAGATGAAAACATATCCAACATATTCCTAGTGTGAAGGTTTGATCCAGGAGGATCATCTCATAGTTGATAGAAATTAAAGGCTTAAAAATTTAAAATAAATATTACAGTGGTGAATATCTCGTCAAGAGTTTTTCGACAACGCTTGTTTCATGCAAAATGGCCTCCAGATGAAGAAGTTACGAGTGGTTGAATTTTCGACAAAAAAGTTAAAAATGGGAAAAGTGGTAAAAAATATGGAATATGAATGGTTTGGTAAAATTGGTTGGTGACTATGGGATTTGAGCCCAAGACCTCCAAGTGCCCGTAGTCTTCACAATGTCCTTCTAGCCAAAGCTCCTGCACATGTTCCTTATTAGTCATAGGGCAAGGCTTCTATACGAACTTGACAAGGTTTTAGTTTTAAAAGGGGGAGAGGGTTTATCCCTTGACACCATGTCAACAACGAGACTCCCCCATTAGTGATCAAATTTGAAGGGTGGGTCTTAATTTCAATTGGAAGGGTATTTATTTTCTGAGCCCTTTAGAGATGAAGAGAAAAATAAATAATTGTACTTCAATTGACAAGTATAAATTAACTGAACCCTTTCACCAAAAAACTGTAAAAGACAAATATTGTTCATTCAAATTTTTACAATTTTAAACAACTGAGCACTCCTTAATATCTATAGGGAAAAATGATATATTTTCAATAAAACTTATTTTGAACACATTCAGTTGTCATATGTGTATCATTAATTTTTCAGTTCAGTAACATAACAACTATTCTATGCTTAAGAGATGTAAGAATAATAAGGATTGGGCACCTAAGAAAAAATAATACACAACTACAAAAACATTAAAAAAAAATTCCTAAATACCAAGTAAGTTAGCAAAGCTAGCATAACCACGGTCGGGGCATCGAATTTTTTGTTGTTCAATACTTATTGTGAAAGCATACATGTATGGAATGAAGGGGAAATGGAATCAAGCCTAAGTCAATTGAAACTCACTACATGTCTGAGTCTCAACAGTCCGCCTTTTAGATTGAACAAAAATACCAAAAGAAGTTTATTAATGGCTAGATTTAAGAAGTTATAGGTGCAAGTAATTAAGGGCTTGAGGCTCCAAAATTTGTTGTGTTTCATAACAGTCCACGATTCATTGAATCAACATTCATGGGTAGAAATTAAAGTTATTTAATGAAAACAATTAATGTGCATGACCTCGGTTTTCCATGTTGATGCAGGCCTCTACCCTCTTTATTGTCTTACCAAAAGGCATGATAATGAGGAAGAAGACCTAAAATTATGGACTTCACCTTCAAAGAATGCGTTGAATCACATCGGTAAGGAGTTCTAAGAAGATCACAACAATCCAACATGTCAAATCTCAGTTGATAGTGTTAATTAAAGACTTATATGGTAAATTTAATATAAGAATTACTTATAGTTTTTTTTCTTTGCGTCAATTCGTATTATAAGGTGAGGATCTGTATGCATAATAATCCTTAGTTATGACTATGAGATGAGGATTTAAAGAGAAGAGGATGTAAAGACAAGCAAATTTTACNTGTGAGAAACCACAAATGTTTGGAATGATGGAGGGAGATTACATCATGATCATGCCACCCATCAAATTGAAGACTATTCTTGAGCCAACAATTTTTTTTTTCATTTCATTAATAACCATTATTTCTCCATATCGTGTGCCCAATGACACCTCTCTATAGCAATGCATAAACCGACCTCTTTGCAATTTGTGATCTTCGCTACATGCCATTATTTGTATTTGCTTATAGTTGTCATGAGTCCATGATATTCATGCAAGAAATGGATTATTGTAGAGGAGGACTTATCAAACTAGCCTTTTTAATTTCATTTTGATGAAAAAAGAGTGGACATTGGTATCGAGGTTCACATAGATAGTAGGCACAAAGTTTTGATCTCGTTTCAGGCCTAGTAGTAGACTAGTAGTTGTTTTTATTTTGTTATAGTCGTAGTTGTTGACACATTATCACACTTTAGATTGCAGCCCCAAGTGACTTGGTAGTTAGAGTAACATCTCGATGGTTAGTGCCTCGTAGTCATCAATGATTTCTAGCCATATTGCACAACTAAGCAGTGAGTGCATGACATGAGTGAGTGAGTGATTATAATTGATCATATTTCCAATATTTCGAATGATGAGTTTAACATTATAGCATAGGAATTTCAACATATTGACAAATTTATATGGATGGGTAATTTCAAATGTTTCCCTTCTTTTGAAATGTTGATATAAATTACGCCCCTCTTGATTGGAAGGGTAAAATTCAGATTTTAATTTTTCAAATGTTTCCCTTCTTTTGAAATGTTGATATAAATTATGCCCCTCTTGATTGGAAGGGTTAAAATTCAGATTTTAATTTTTTTTTGAAGGGCAATTTTAACTTTACACTTATGGAAAGCTAGAATCCTAGAATCCTTTGGAAGGGTTCAATTTTGAACGCTGGTACCCCCATATCCGTGGTAAATCTTACTTCCAAGTCACGGTCATACTTTGGAAGGGTTCAATTTTGAACGCTGGTACCCCCATATCCGTGGTAAATCTTACTTCCAAGTAACGGTCATAGCACCACCATATGCCAAGTAGTAGCCGTTTAATATCCATTATATCCATTGAGCCATCCAAACTATGTGTCAAAATATACGATAACCAAACCATAGTACATATCCGTTGAGCCATATCATATCCACACTATATCACCGATGGAACCAATAGACCACTTTACAATATATTTCCACTTAACAAAATCGCATAGGGTGGGGAGAGGCCTGCGGGTTTGATCTCGTCTCCTCTTCCCTATAATCCCCACGTGCTACCAACATGCCATCGTTGTGATTCATGAGGGGCGTCGGGGATATAAGGTTAAAAGTTTGATGTGGTATACAGGGTGCCAAAAGGGCATGTGGCTGTTCATCCGGCTCCCAAAAACCACCCCAAAAACATTATTTAAAGCACGATTTTGCAGTCACGAGACAAGCACTGGAGTTAAGAAATCAGGCAGAGGCACATATACTAAGACAGAGTTTGAAATAGATCTTGAGGCAGGTACAGACATTAATGGGAATAATTTCTGAGGTGGGGATTCATATAGTTCCATACAGTTGTTGGAAGAATGTGTCCTCGATATGTGTGCTATAGGAGGTCTCAGGAAAACATAGTCGACTTTATACTCATTTTTCTTGAAACTTTCGAGAGGATCATAGTAGTGCTGTCTATTTTTGCTGGTTATTGAGAGAAAAAAAAAAGTGGGTCCAGAAACCCAATATTGTAAGCTTTGAAGACTTAATAATATCAACCTTCCCATTGGAAGCGGTTTGGAGACGCAGCCCAGGAGGGGCAAACTCCATTATCAGCTATTGTATTCATTTTATGGTTTTCTTATCTCTTTATTTGCTTATGTGATTGATTTTAAGCATTAACATATCATCTTTTAAGCCTGCTTATCAATAATTGATATATAACATTCACATGTGGTTTTTAATGGTTAAAAAGATCCTGAAGATTTTTAGATAAGACAAACATCAGAGGTTTGATAAGGGAAAGTGCTCCTACTTTAAGAAAGGAAACCATATAGAGAAATGTTTTATGAAGAAGACCATAGATCAGATGTCAAGACTCCTTGAACAACACAATATTTCCCTCCCTGAAGGTGTAAGGAAGGATGAATATGGAGACAAAACTGAATATCATGAGAGATGCCATGCATTGAAGGATGGATTTTCAAAATCACATGTGTTCCTCATTGATTCAAGAGCCTCTAATCACATGGTTGCATCCAAAGAATCATTCTCTTCATTAAAAATTATTGATGGTCAAAGTATTTACATGTGAGATGACACTCAAATCCAAGCTGAAGGGAAGGGTTCAATCAAATTAGAGCATGGACTATTCAAGAATGTCCTCTATTTTACCTCCTTAGCAACAAATTTGTTGTTTGCATATCAGATGATTCATACAGGCTCACCAAAGCGAGTTGTATTTGATCTTGACTCAGTGGAGATCTCATATATCTCAATTGGGAAGCTAATAGTGAAAGGTGTAGCAAACCATGGCTCCAAGAAATATGAATTCTCACATTTTTCTGCCATACTCAGATCCAATGCAATATCAACTTCCAATTGAAAGGGAAGGTAAATTTATTCTACCTAAACCTTTTGCATATGATAATTTTTCCATTAATGTTTCAGATTCAGAATCCGAACCAGAGGACCAAGTTGATTCGGTTTTTGGAATTGAAGATGAAATTCAATTAGATATAGACCCAGATCCAGTCCCTACTCCCAATCCTAGGACTAAATGGGCTCAAAATGTTATTGAGGTTGATATGAACATGACTAGAGAGTTATTTGATAAGAGAAGAACAAGATCTCAGTTTCAAAATGAGAGCCTTACACTATGTCAAGAAAACCCACTTCTCCTAGAGAGGTTCTACAAACTCCCAGAGAGATGCTACTTGATGGTAAGGTTTAATCAATAGTTTTTCTCACTAAAGAACAATGAGATGTTGGATCATGCCACTCTTCCTCCAGAAAGAAGAGACAAAAGTTGTGGAGCACCTCCTGCAATAAAAAATGATAATGCACGATATAACAAAAATATTGGAGCACAAAAGAGATTTTATTGATCATGGGCCACTTCGAGGGGGCAACCTCCTTTGAGCAAGCTCAATACAAGATAAATCTTTGATGCTTTCATTAGCCTCAACATATACTTATATACTAAGTCTAATCTAAACAACTATTACTCCCCATGAATGTGGGATAATGCAACATATTAACTGGACGACTTAATAACTATTACTTACTCCCCATGAATGTGGGATAATACAACATACTAATGGGACGACTTACAAAGCATATGCGTTCGACAAAATATACTAACAAAATAAAGAGGGGGGTTGAAACGGGTTCTTAACATCCACTCCCTCTTAGAAAAAACTTTGTCCTCAAAGCTTTAGATGTGGAAACTACTGCTGAATCTAAAGGAGCGGTTCCCATATAGCATCCTCTGGTTGCATGCCGTGCCATTGAATTAAGACCTCTGTTTTGGCCTGAGAGAGAAGCTGACGAGTGATCTTATTGAGGATGGCCTCTGGTTCCAAAATGATGGATCCTTCCGTATATAGCTCTGGTAAAATAGTTTGTGCTCTGATGTTGGTGCCAATCACTTTCTCGAGACAAGAGACATGTAAGACTGGGTGAATGTGAGAAGAAGGAGGAAGTTCCAATTTATAAGCAACATCCCCATTCTTATGAAAAAGTTTATATGGACCATAGAACTTTGGAGCCAAATTCTGATGCCCTTTGAGTTTCAGGGAGAATTGCTTGTAAGGTTGTAGATGAAGAAAAACCATATCACCGACTTGAAAGGTGTGCTCAGACTGGTGTTGATTGGCTTGCTGCTTCATGTGATTTCTTGCCATGTGAAGATTCTCTTACAGAATGTGGAGAATCTGATCACGATTTCAAAGAACCATGTCAACTTCCTGAACTGGTGAACTATGGGGGGTGTATGGAAGGAGCACAGGGGGTGGCTATCCATAAACAACTTCATATGGAGTCATTTTAGATGCAGTATGGTAGGAAGTATTGTACCACCATTCAACGAGAGGGAGCCACTTTGCCCATTAATGTTGCTGTTCAGAGGTGAAGCAACGAAGATAAGTTTCCAAGCATTTGTTGGTGACTTTAGTTTAACCATCTATTTGTGGGTGATATCCTGAACTCATTTTCAGTTTGGTGCCAGTGAGGCGAAAGAGTTCGGTCCAAAAATGACTTGTGAAAGTTGTGTCACGGTTTGAGACAATGGAAGAAGGGATGCCATGAAGACATAATATATGGTCCATGAAAATTTGTGCGACTGAGGAGGCAATATATGGATGGTTGAGAGCACAAAAATGAATATATTTGGAGAGATGATCAACCAAAACCAAGATTACCTTCCCTCCAGATTTAGGGAGCCCGTCTATGAAATCCATCGAAATATCTGTCCAAATCCTTGTAGGGATGGGCAAGGGTTTGATCAATCCGAGGAGGAGTGTAGTTTCACCCTTGTGGTACTAGTAGGTATCACATTCAGAAACCATCTATTGAATTTCCCATTTCATTCCCTTCCAAAAGAAGTTATGTCATGCCCACTCATACATTTTGAGGAACCCGGAGTGCCCTACCACTGGAGAAGCATGGAGTTCATAGAAGACAGCCTGGTGAAGATCTGTGCTCTAGGGAAGCACCAAGCGACCCTTGTATCTCAGAGAAGAACCATCCCAAGAGTAATGCGGTACAAGAGAAGGATTACTGGCCAACTGTTGAATGATTTGAGATAGGGAAGAGTCATTGACATAGCCTTGCTGAACAGATTGTAACCAATTTGGAATAGGCATAGAAATAGGTGAAAGAGAAGCATGGTCATCAAATGTGTAGGAAAGAGCATCTGCCACAATATTGTCCTTACCCTTATTGTAAGTGATCTCGTATTCATAACCCATGGGTTTGATAACCATTTTTGTTGTGTTGGGAATGAGACTCGTTGTTCCAACAAATATTTCAGACTCTGGTGATCAGTCTTGATGCAGAAATGATTCCCTAAGAGGTATGGATGCCACTTCTGTACGACATGCAAAATAGCCATCATTTCCTTCTCATATGTAGAGGTGGCTAAATTCTTACTAGAAATGGATTTGCTGGTGAACGCAATGGGATGTTCGTCTTGGAGGAGGACAAAACCAAGTCCATTGTCGCAAGCATCACTCTAAATAGTGAAAGGCTTGGAAAAATCAGGCATAGCTAGAACAGGTGTGGTACACATAGCTTGTTTCAGTTTCTCAAATCCACACTCAGCAATAGGTGTCCATGCAAAAGCATCCTTTTTCAGTAGAGATTTTAATGGAGCTGCAATATTCCCATAATCCTTGAAAAACTTGTTGTAGTAGCCAGTAAGTACCAAAAACCCATGAAGGCTCTTCAGGGTCTAAGGATGTGGCCAATTTTTCATGGCATCGATTTTGGCAGGATCGACACGAACCCCTTGTGCTGAAACAATATGCTCGAGATACTCTACTTACTTTTACCCAAAAACAAATTTAGATTGTTTGGCACAGAGATGATGATCACAGAAAAGTTGCAATACAAGATCCAGATGTTGAAGATGCTCAACCCAGGTTTCACTATAGATGAGGATATCATCAAAGAAGACCAAAATGAAGTTTCGCAAGTAGGGCCAAAATATTTTATTCATCAATTCCTAGAACGTGGAAGGGGCATTTGTGAGGCCAAATGGCATGACCAAAAATTCATAATGGCCATAATGTGTGCGGAAAGCTATTTTAGGGATATCATCCGCATGGACCCGAATTTGGTGATACCCAGAACGAAGATCCAACTTGGAGAAAAAATGAGCACCATGGAGCTCATCGAGAAGCTCATCAACGATGGGAATTGGAAACTTATTCTTGATTCTGATGTGATTGAGTGCTCAAAATTTTATGCAAAGGTGCCATGAACCATATTTTTTCCGGAATAGAAGGACCGGTGAAGAGAAGTAACTAGTGCTAGGGCGAATAACACCTTGCTTCAGTAAGTCCCGAACAAGCATCTCAATTTCTGTCTTGTGGTGAAATGGGTAGTGATAGGGCCTGATGTTGGGAGGGACGCTTCCGGGAAGGAGCAGAATACGATGGTCCTTGGGTCAGGAAGGTGGAAATCCCACTGGCTCAGCAAACACACATGCATATCGATCCAAAATTTGTTGGAGATCAAATGGAGTAGTTGAGACTGTTGAAGGTTGCATCTGAATGAAATGGAGCCGAGCGATGACACCATGTGAACTTTTATTAAGAACCTTTTCCATTCGATGCGAGATAATGAGGTTGAGAGACCTTGGTTGTATGCCCCACAATGTGTGTTTGGTACCATTTA
Organism: Pseudotsuga menziesii; assembly: GCA_001517045.1. Taxonomy (NCBI): domain Eukaryota; kingdom Viridiplantae; phylum Streptophyta; class Pinopsida; order Pinales; family Pinaceae; genus Pseudotsuga; species Pseudotsuga menziesii. The sequence continues at coordinate 50,620 of LPNX010071300.1, read as the reverse complement.
TTGAAAACTATATCCAAAGTTCAGCAAAATCCCATAAAATGGGTCCAAGTGTGCATAACCATTGAGCACACAAAACCACATCACATCCACCTAAGGGCAAGGAAAACATGTCAGAGTGTAAGTTATAATCCCCCATAGATATGTGCACATTACGACACTTCCATTTGCAAGGTAAGGTGCCCCCATTGGAAATCATGACTTCAAAGATGGAGCAAGGATGGATGAAACAATCAGCCTGTTTGGTGATCCTCGGGTCAATGAAGTTGTGAGAGCTACCAGAATCAATGAGTATTCTAAGAGGGAATTTTTTGAAGAACCCTCTGACTCGCATGGTTTGTGGGGTGGTGACTCTGGATAAGGAATAGAGAGATATCTCTGGTTGGTCGTCTAGAGCAGGAAGTTGTTGAATGTTACCATCATCATCTATTGGATCCTGAGCATCATAAAAAATTTCAGGTGTGGGTGGAGAATCCAAATCCAAGAGATAGAGCTTTTTCTCAACACATCTATGTACCTGGGTGAATTTCTTGTCAAATGATAACAAAGCCCTTTTTCCTGACGTTCCCGCATCTCTGCTTCAGACAAATGCTTGATAGGAGTGGGTCAAGGAGCTGGCAGATTTTGGGTTCTTTGGGGAACGATAGGTCTGAATGGAACAAGAGTGGATTTGGAGCAATGTTGAGCCATGATCTTGTCCTCTGCTAGCTTGGCCAACCCCATGGCTTCCATCAGTGTGTTGGGGCAGAAAATTTTAACCTTAGATCGTATGGCATCCTTCAGACCATTGATAAAACAGCTCAAGTAGAATGCATCAGGAAATCCCTCGGTGTGATTGGATAGTTTGTCAAATTCTGTCTGATACTCCTGCATAGTGCCAATTTGGTGAAGTTTGGTGAGTGCTACTGTAAGGTCATCAAAAGCACTAGGGCCAAATTGCTACAAAAGTAGTTGGGAAAAATCTATCCAGTTTGGATTTGCATGAGCCTTGATGTACCAACAGAACCATTGAAGTGCTTCATGTTCCAAATGAAAGAATGCAAGTGGGACTTTATTGACATAAAAAGTGTTATGCAGAATGAAATATTGTTTTTCCCTATAAATCCATCTAGTCGGATCATCACCATTGAAGTGAAGAAAATCCAGCTTCGACCCTTGGAAGTTTCCTGATGACGAGAACCCAGTGTCTGCAAAAGACTTAGGCTGGCGGTGGTTGTTCATGGGTGAATGATGAAGATGGAGGCCAAGAAATTTTTGATCTAGATCCTCAAGTTTGGACTTGATGGCGGCAAGTTATTCTTCCATTTGTTTATTTGCTCCGCCATGGGTGACAACCATTCGCAGGGTTATTTCTATTTTTTATTTATTATTATTATTATTTTTGTTTTCAGGTAATGGGTAGAGAAACAAAAATGGAGAGGGTTTTAGAAAAGGATATTTTTGATTTGGGAAAAATTTGGGGGGGTAATTGGGGTTTTACAAGGTTTTGGACACTTTCTTAGGGACAAGAAGCAGAAAATGTGAATTTCAAAGGTGGGATGAAGGAATTGAAAAATTTGTCAAAGAGGGACAGTGAAGCAGAAATGGAAAACGAACATTGTGGAAAAATTTGAACATGATTGGGTGAGAATCAGAGAAGTTATGACAAACCCTAAAAATTGACAAATGTGGAATTTCGACCTTCAGGAAGTGAAATTGGGGATATGGTCCTCAATGAAGGAATATGCAAAATGGTATTGTAGGGGTTACAATGAAGTTTCAAGGGAAACAAAGCTAAATCAAGGAAGATATGGCTAAAAAATAGAATTTATTTATTTATTTTTATTTTATTTTTTGAAGAAATGATATGTGGCAGTGCTAGAAAGATGAGAGCCTTACACTATGTCAAGAAAACCCACTTCTCCTAGATAGGTTCTACAAACTACCAGAGATATGCTACTTGATTTTAAGGTCTAATCAATAGTTTTTCTCACTAAAGAACAATGAGATGTTGGAGCGTGCCACTCTTCCTCCAGAAAGAAGAGACAAAAGTTGTGGAGAACCTCCTGCAATAAAAATGATAATGCACAATATAACAGAAATATTGGAGTGCAAAATATATTTTATTGATCGTGGGCCACTTCAAGGGGGAAACCTCCTTTGAGCAAGCTCAATACAAGATAACTCTTCAATGCTTTCATTAGCCTCAACACATACTTATATACTAAGTCTAATCTAAACAACTATTACTTCCCATGAATGTGGGATAGTGAAACATATGAACTAGACGGCTTAACAACTATTACTTACTCCCCATGAATGTGGGATAATACAACATACTAATGGGACAATCTACAAAGAATATGCGTTCGAAAAAATATACTAACAAAATAAAGAGGGGGGTTGACACGGGTTCTTAACAAAAGTAACTTTCTACATGACAAATTGGAAGGAAAAATCTACATGGAAAGGACTAAGGGGTAAACTAATTATTTCTTGACATGCAAGCCAAGGAATCCATTATATGGGCTCATGCAAGGCCCTAGGGCATGGCATCCCAAGTTCAACTCTTCCATACTGTCAAAGAGGTTCGAAAGATGAAAGATTTCTTGCAAAAGAAACAACATTTGTTCTCCTATCTACCATCAGATTGGAAGAAGGTGGAGAGGTTCACATGCATTATACTAGGGAACTAGTGCACACAAGAAAAATCACACTGCATTACTGCTCCACATAGATGAAGATTGCAGAAATATTTTCACAAGTTTTTTACTTAAGAAGAATTTTTCTCTTGATGTGAAAGCTTGATCTTGGATCCACTGTTCATTTTGAGGGGGGGTTTTTCCCATGAGGTTTTCCCCATTTATTCAGTTATTGAGCAGTCATTTTTGAATTTAGATTGTATGGGTGACCTATGGTCTTAGTTTCCAGGGCTTAGGTTGTCCAAGTTATGATTAAGGATGGGTGTTAGGATTAATTAATTAATCTTCCCTTGACCACCATAGTCTAATTGACTTTTCCTACCTTAGGAGGTTATTTCCACTTCACTAGTTCCATGGGTGACTCATTTGAGTCCCACCTAACACTTGATGCACCTGTCTACATGCGTTTAGGAGCTACATATACCAATCCTTATAATTTAGGAACCCACACTAAGTGCCAGCAGTAGTCACCAACAATTGACCCTAGTCAATGTTTAGTTATGTTTAGTTATGCTCCGATTCCCATGAGTTAACTCATCTTCAGTTAGTATAGTTCCACATTGCATGAATCAATGGAGGTTGGGTGCATTTTCTCACCTACCTTGATTAGTTAATTGAGTGTGAACTAGTTCATTTGTCCGAAGTTTCATTATTGAGTCTCTAGTGGTGATTTTCCTACATTGAGTTAGCACCGAAGTTAGTCCAAGTCAAGTTGTTGAATTCGAATCCTACCTATGGAATTCAAATTATCCTATTGTACCACCATTGTATTACACACAGGTTAATGATATTGGATGTAATGTTATGGTGACCAATTTTGTATCATGGTTGTTAAATTTTTCCAGGAATGTTTGATTAGTGTATAATGAATTCTTCCTTTCTCCTTCAACCATTTTTCACAAGTGAATTCATTCTGGCCCGAAGATCCTAATATTTGAAAAACTAAACAAATATGGGAGAATTATGGGATATGTAAACCTTGTAATGCCAAACTAATTGTACACATTACTAGAAATATGAGAGATTCTCATGTTGTAAAGAGGATTTTGGGTATCAAGCAACAAATAAAAACAAGAGAATCCAAGGAGAATGAATAGATTCCAATGGATATTAATATGTGTGAACCAATCCATTTTGGAGCCACCGACTAAATCCTCGGCCTGTTCCTCCTGACAATGCCTATTTATAAACCATGACAAAAAACATAATGACTTTTGACTTAGATAAGGTGGACCGTTTTCTCCCTTCTTTGGTTACATTTTGGGGTTAAATTACTATAAAAAAAACTTATTGTCCATTATTACATCATGAAGGTGCATCCACATGCACATTGTCCACTCATGTGTGGAAGAAGTTAGGATCCCTTCAGATATTTCCATCAACAATCATGTTCATGATTGTCATCCTTTTCAATCTTAAGGAATTTTACAAAATGTTTATGTTGAATGTAACAAATATAAATGTTATAAATATTATTTTTTAATACTAAGTAGGTTAATTAGGGTAATTAATTAATTACTCAAGAGGCGACTTGAAAACTCACCCCCCTTACCACTTAGGGTATAAAATACCTGAAACTAATTCTTGTAAAACATCTTTTTATCTATCCAATTATCAATATATATGTGTCATATTAATGGATTATCGAATATTCTAGGTGTTCTGGTAATATTGATTGTGTGAAGTGAATAAATATTTGCTTCATTTGGTATCAGAGCTAGAATGTGATCCACGCCTTTGGCCATATAATGATTTTTAATCATAATCCTAGGGAGTCCCTAAATTTATGGTCTTTGACCAAGTAAAAAAAGAAAATAAAGTTAAAAGAAGAAATAAAAAGGAAGAAGTAAAAAAAAAGAGAGAGAAGAAGGAAGATTGCCATAAAAAAAGGAAGGTAAAAAAAAGTAAAAAAAAAAAGTAAAACCACAAGTGGTTTCTTCACCCACGATTTTGTTTTAATAAGTGGTTTTTTAATTATAGGGTTTAAACCCTAATTCCCATGCCATTCATAAAAAATATATATCAATAATACTATTAGTAATAATAAAATTTATTATTGTTATATATTTTTTCAAAAGAATCTCTAGACCCAATTCACACACACACACACACACATATATATACTATATTATTATTTTTAAATAATAATTGGTAATATATTATATTTGTTATGATTATTAATTTTTTAATAATAATAATAATAATTATTTAATAATTGTGTTATTTACAATTATTACTTTATACAAAAAGGAAAAAGAATCAAAGAAGATATTAAAAGAGCATAAATCAAGTCTTGGAAGATATTAAAAAAATTATGGATCCAGGTCACTCACAATTACAATCACACTTACGAACAGTTTCGACCCAACTAAAAACGTGTGTTCGGAATAATATTCTACAACTCCAGTTTGACAATTAGAAATGAAGTAATGATTTTCAAAAAGAACAGATTACTACCTCAAAATTATGAATTCAATCATTGGAAGATAGTAGAGAAAAACTCACAAAAAAATTATCAGATAAGGACGAGAAAATATCACATCTGGAAGGTATCATTCAACAACTTGAAGACCATATAGAAAAAGTAAATAAATTCAAAGAATGCCCGTATGGAAATAGTATCGACTTAAAAGAGGAAATTAGTCGTCTAAACAAAGTCGTCATGGAAAAGGAAGAAAAATTGGTGCAACTACATGAAAAGTTAGAAAATCTGGAAACAGAGTTATGTCATCATCAACAACAAAAAGAAAAACTCCAGCAGCAATATGATGACAGTAAGAAGACACATAAGTTGAAACTAACCAAATTCAACAATGTGTTATCAAGCAATATCGAAGATATTTTTCGATTACAAAATCATAGCAAAACATTGATTATAAATATTAAAAAACTGAAACACAGTAGTAAGAGGGAACAATCTGGTGAATACCTCGAAGGAACAATACTGGAAAATAAAGAAGAAAATGAGTGTCTAAATAATCGTAGTCAGGAACTAGAGAATCAAATCTAGATATTAGAAATTGAAAAAAAGTCACAAGATGAAAGAATAAAAAAGATTAAGAATCATAACAATCTACTGGAGAACCAAGAAGCACAAATCTAGGAAACTGCATCCAAAAATCAAATCGAGGAAGTGAATACAATCCTCACCGCAATTCAAAAGAAAGAAAAACAAACAACAAATACGCCTTACATACATCCTAATTATAATCATCCTTCTAACCAACAACAGGGTCAAAACAAGCACCCACAGAAGAATTATGTTGACAAGTGAAAATACCAACATGCTAAGCAACAATTGAAATGACCCATTCCACAAAATGATCTCAGAGCTCCGATAAAAATAGATATGGGATGGACCACAACAGATACGATTCGACAATTGTCCTTGGGAATCCGTAACTCATATCGTCTCATTTCATCAAGTGTCACAATTACAAAAAGGAAAGGATCCCAAGATGACAATTCAAGGGAATTCAGACATTGTTGTCGATACAAGCTTTGAGGACAAAGCTTCCCTTAAGGGGAAGGCATTGTAACAAATATAAATGTTATAAATATTAACATATAATACTAAGTAGGTTAATTAGGGTAATTAATTAATTACTTAAGAGATGACTTGAAAAGTCACCCCCCTTACAACTTAGGGTATAAATACCCGAAACTAATTCTTGTTTAACATCTTTTTATCTATCCAATTATCAGTATATATTTTTCCTATTAATGGCTTATCGAATATTCCAGGTTTTCTGGTAATATTGATTGTGTGAAGTGAATAAATATTTGCTTCATTGAACTAGATAACAAGACATTCATGATTGATATTTAAGTTGTAGATACATAGCTTGACTACATTATTCTTACAGAATATCCACAGTGGCCATTTTTCTATTGACGTTTCGAATCCATAGTAGGATTCATCATCCAGACAATGAGTCAAATAAAAGAGCTGAGAAATTGATCCAGTAAATATCAATGATGCAGAATGGAACTCTCCATTTTTAAAGAAAAATATACATCGACTATAATTATAAAAAAACAAGCCAGGTTTCTTAAAAAGACTAAAAGTTATTTGAAGAATCAAGGCTAATTAGAAATATTTTTAAACCAAACCTATTAAACTGAATTTGATTTTAATATTATAAAAAACAATTTGGGGCTCAAGTTATAATCCTTTTATTGTAATATTATTTTATTAATGTTATCTTGTTATATTGTTTCTTTAATGAGAAATAACTAAAAATCACACTTTCTCTCTCATATTTCTTTGGTGGTTGAACAAGGGAGCCAGTTGGTACTTACCTCAAGACCCCCATCTCTATTCATGTGGTTTAAGTGCTTGATTATCTCTAAATCTTCTCAAAATTTCCATTTGAGTTATTGATCCTCCATTGCAAGAATCTTGGTGTCTTCTAAACACACATGGTACTTGGTTTTGAAGGAGTGTTTTGGTAACATTGAGGTATGGGTCCAATCACATGGTACTTGGTTTTGAAGACTACTTCAATCTTTTGCAGTAGTCTTCCGATATTCTTGACCCTTGTAGCAACACTTTGATCGTTTCAACCCTTTTGCATCAGTACTTCAATCGTTTCGATCCTTTGCAGCCATACTTCGATCCTTTCGATCCTTTGTGGATTTACTTCAATATACTTGACCCTTTTCTACTATAATTAGATCCAATTGATCCTTTTTCTGCCATGCTATCTGCAGTACTCATGATCCATTTGCGGGATGATCAATCCCGATCACTTTAGGACCCGAGTCAAAGGACGATGCAATCCTCCATCAGCATGATCGATCAAATCGATCAGTTGAATCATATACAACTAAATGTATATCTTGAACACACCCAGTGCTGACCCTATCATCCGTGAGGACTCATCGTAGACCATCCATACCACATATGTTAGGACCACTCCCAAGTGAGTGTTATACTAGGGTATCTACACTTAAGTGTAGGAATACTCTTCCAAGCAAGAGTATTGTCTACAGATCATATCTCGAATGCATACAAAATGTTGGCCCATTTTAGAACATCCATACCACATAGGTTAGGACCACTCCCAACTGAGTGTTATACTACGACGTCCGAGAGGACGCATCATAGAGAATCCATACCATTGAGGTTAGGACCACTCCCAAGTGAGTGTTATTATATGGAATCTACATATGAATGTAGGCATACTATCCATACAAGAGTATAATATGTAAGGTAGACCTTGACTACATACACAATGTCATTTCTGTCGTTCGTGAGGGCTCATTGTAGATAATACATACCACAAAGGACTCATTGTAGAGAATCCATACCAGAGCATCATAGAGTGAGTGTTATTCTAAGGTATCCACAACTGAATTTGGGTACTCTATATGCAAGAGTAACATATGCAGGGCAATCCTTAGCTATTAAGTACCACTCTCATGAACATAGTGTTATACCTACCACCCTCAAGAGGGGATACTATCGTCCACAAGTAAATGTGGGTACTCTCCATATGAGAGTAGCATCTGCAGGGCCATCCTTAGCTAGTAAGGACGACCATCATGAACAAAGTGTTATACCTGCCATCGTCAAGAAAGGATACTATCGTACACAAATAAATGTTAGATAATAATCATCACTTTCATCCATCATTGATGTTAGTCTTATCATTACTCCCCCTGTCCTAGGAAGTTCCATATTATCAGCCTACTCCCACTTTGTTTGAGGAGGGTTCATGTATTTGACCTGATATTCCTTTTCAAAGAAGGTCCATATCTTTATCATTTGTAGTCCCATCACTATTCATCCTTACGAGGAAAGTCCTTTCGAACTACACCAAGCTTGTAACAGAAATATTTGAACTTCACTCGAGATAGAGGCTTGGTCAGTACATCAACAACTTGCTCATCGGCACTCACATACTGGATCTTGATGGCTCCCTTTTGTACCATATCCATTATATCAAAATATCATATTTCTATATGCTTCGATTTGTCACAAAGAATTACTGTGGTGTCCAACTCCATGTCAAATAATCCTGACATCATCTTCTGAAGCCATATCACTTCACAACAAGTGGAGCAAGCTGCAATGTACTCTGCTTAATTTGTACTCAGAGAAACACTGGATTGTTTCTTACTAAACCATGAGATCATGGCAGATCCTAGACAATAACATCCTCCTGAGGTGCTCTTTCTATCCATGACGATTCCTGCCCATTATGAATCCATATATCCATACAATTTGTAGTCATGATCTCTCCCATAGTATAGTCCCAAATCAATCGTACCTTTTAGGTACCTCATCACATGCTTTGCAGCTATCAAGTGAACTCATCTAGGTTTAACTAGATACTGACTCAAGGCATTCACAACAAAGAATATATCTGGCCTTGTGTTTGTCATATACATTAATGACCCAATAATCTATTTACAGTGAGTCATTTCCACTAGCTCGGATGTCTCATCAGACAACAGCTTCAAGTTGGTGTCCATGGGTGGGGCCATGGCTTTACAATCCAACATATCAAATATTTTCAATATTTATACTGTATACTTTCCTTGATTCAAAAATATTCCTTCTGGGCTCTGCCACACTTCTATCCCTAGGAAATAATGCATCAATCCAAGATATTTCATATCAAATTCTTTATCTAACTTCTTCTTGCAATCCTTGATCTGTTTCTCATTTCCAGTCAGAAATAGATCATCTACATACAACAATAGCATGAATGGTTCATCATCTATAATATTCATGTAAATATTAGGATCAACGTTACTCTTGGTAAATCCCATGCTTGTCAAGAAGCTATCTATTTTGCCATACCAAGTTCTAGGAGCTTGCTTCAGTCCATACAAATCCTTTTTCAACTTGCATACATGAGTTGTTCTGTCTTCGACTTCAAATAATTGTGGTTGTTCGATGTGAACCTCTTCCTCAATCACACCATTAAGGAAGGATGTCTTTACATCTATCCCTTGTAAATCTCACTTCATCATGGAGGCAAGTTCCATAATAGTTCTGATGGAAGTGTACCTTGCTACTGGAGCAAATGTCTCTTCATAATCGATCCCCTCTTTCTGATAGAATCCTCTAGCCACAAATCTTTCTTTATACTTTTCAATACTTCCATCAACAACATGTTTTATCTTGTAGATCCATTTCGAAGATACCACACTATGTTTTTTTGGTTTGGGAACAATATACAAAACATCATTCTTCATGATCGACTTGTATTCTTTCATCATTGCTTCAACCCATTCTTTCTTCTGTGCAGCTTCCTCATAGCTGGTGGGTTCTTGATATACAATATCACACATCAAAGCTACATAACTGTAATATTTCTTTGATGTTTTGCTGTTTCTTGTGGAGCCTTCTGGCGCTCCATATCTTTATGCTTCTTGTATGATTTCTCTAACCCAAGCAGGTTTCTCTTTTGAGAGATATCCATAGTAGGGGGCTCCTGAGGCTCTAGCATGTCATGATCTTCTGATGCTACTATTTCAGGAGAGGGTTCAACTTCTATCATTATGGGAGGTACATCCTCTTCATGTACTTCTTCAAGCCGACACCTTCTATACTTCTAAAGAGCCGTCTCTTCATCAAATTTTACATCCCTAATAATATTGATATGATGGAATCCTGAAATGTATATCCTGAAGGATTTGGATACTCTACAGTATCCTACAAATATTCCCTTCTTTCCAGAAGGATCCAATTTGGTTCTCTTCTCTTTCAGAATATGTACATATACCGGGAAACCAAATATCTTGCGATGGTTCACTTCAGGTTTCTTTCCAGTATACATCTCTTCAGGAGTCTTGAATCCAAGACCACTGTGAGATAATCTATTATGCACATATACGAATGTTCTTGTTGCTTCATTCCATAGGTGCATAAGGAGGTCCTAGTCATGGATCATGGTCTTCACTACTTCCATGATAGCTCTATTCTTTCTTTCTGCAACACCATTTTGTTGTAGATTATAGGGAGTGGTTAGTTCCCTCTTGATTCCTTCCTCCTTACAGAATGCTTCAAATTCCTTTGAAGTGTATTCTCCATCATTATTTGATATTGGTGTCTTTATTCTCTTTTCTGAGTGGTTTTCTATCAAGGCTTTGAATTCCTTGAATTTCCCTAACACTTCACTCTTATTCTTCAAGAAGTATATCCAAGTATTTTTCGAATAGTCATCAATAAATGGACATAGTAATCATATCCACTCAAGGATATAGATGGCATAGGGCCACATACATTAGAATGGATTAGTTCCAACATACCTTTGGTCTTTGTTTCACTTTTTGGAAAGGGATTCTTGATTTTATTTCCCTTTGCACATCCCTTGCATGTTCCCTCATGTTCGATCTTCAGATTTGGTAACGCTGTTACCACCTTGCTCACATAGGGAAATGCTTTGTACTTGTTATGAGTAAGTCTCCTATGCCATAGTTCACTTGAGTTGGTAGTCTCATGGACAATGGCTATCTATGGATGTCCTTTGAGTTTGTACAGTCTTCCTTCTTCTTCTCCAATGACTACAACATCTTCAAGTGTAAGTTCCTTCGGACCACATAAGTACTTGTCCATTTATAAAAGAAACTCTATATCCTTTCTTATCTAGAGAAGAGATGGAAAGTAGGTTATTTTTCACACCTGGTACATACAGTACTTCCTTCATTTTCATGGAAGTCAAAGAGTCAAGCTTGTAGCTTGATTCACCAATACCTTTGATGGGATATTGATAGTCATCTCCTAATAATACCTCCTGGGAGAGTTATTTTCTTCAAGTTTTGATAGGGTTGTCTTATTTCCTGTCATGTGCTTAGAGGCACCACTATCAATAAGCCATGTATCTTCTCTAGGAGTTAAAGACCCAGAGATTGTAGAGAATAACACATATTCTTATACATCTTCACCTATAGTTTTCTTTCGAGGTCTTTCTTCATCCACATCTTCATCTAGATGAGCATGCCGTATTTTGTTGTTGTTGTTTTTCTCTAGTGATGGAAATTCTCTAGCAAGATGTCCTATCTTATGACAGTTGTAGCATTGATAATTTGAGTAATCCTTCTTCTTCTTCTGGAATTTTTTTAGAAAACAAGACCGCAGAGCAATAACAGATATACAGTTAAACAATCAAACAAGATGCAAAAAACACATTTAACACATGTTTGTAGGATTCTGGCTAGTATGTATAATGGACTGCAGAGAGACACAGATATAACATGGTTCACCCAAATGATGGGCTACGTCCACACATAAATTGCCAGTTCTTTTATTACCGTCCAAAAAGATGAAGGGATACAACCTGAAGCAATACCGCTGCACTTCCTCTTCATGCTCTCACAGTCTCTCTCACACAATCACAAATATTGTTTAGAACTATACAATAGAATACCATACATAGCTGTATTGCCATGCTTTTCTTTTATAGGGGAAATACCATGGGAAAATACTACAGTTAACCCAATACCATGGGTCTGCAAAACTATTTGCCAACAAACATCCCTGGACCCCAAAGTTGGGGAATGAGTGTACAGTACACCTGGGGTACAAACACGACTGAATAATATCTCTAGATCTGGAAGATCAGGCTCCATAACCAACAATCTCCCACTTAGAGATTGATCACAACAACTCCACCGCTGCTGCACTTGCTGGACTATGCTCTGGACGCTGCACTTGCTGGACTATGCTCTAGACCTTGGACTTGTAAAATTTCTTATTTTAACCTTCATGCTTGAAGGCCAACAGAAACCGAGGAAGAAATCTATTTCTATCTAGCTACTCCCTTTTTCAACATGTCTGCAGGATTCTGGCTAGTACGCGAGTAGTAGCAGTATGAACATGGCTAGTAGCAAAATTCCGTCCCAAAGGACCACATGAATGAGGGGGAGGAATAGCATTTGAAGAAATAGGAAGAGAGCACAAAGGGACATGTGAAACTATGTAAGTTGTATTCCCTATAGTCACTTTTCTTGGTTCTGGTATCCGAACAGGACTACTAACACTAGGTCTAGGACGAACGTGTGATGTAGCCTCCACCGATGGGATGGAGGGTGCAATGTGACTCATGCTCCCAAATCTCTCCGCATGGAAAGGAATGGGAATGCCCCCAGGCATAGTGCTAGGATCAAATTTTGACTCGGCATGATGTGTCAGGTCATGTGCAGGGATACCAGACATGCCATAACTAAGATAACTAGTGCTCGCAGGTTCATGATGAGTCTCGTCTCCCGAAATCCAATACTGATGACCTGTGAATGAGGGATCATACCTCGAATGTGTAGGTATATCATGTGAAGGATCGAACCTAGAGTTTGTAGGTATATCAAGTGAACGATCATACAAAGGGGTAGGATCTTCTTCCCCAACCTCCTGAGGCAGAGAAGACAACTCAGGAATTTCATCTTCATGATCTCCCATTGTGTGTGAATCAATGTGAGAAGTAGTCTACCTGGACTGTTTGTTTCTCTCTCCCAAAGGAGGAGGAGAAGTAGAAGAAGGAAGTGCTGCTAAACGACGAGAACGGTGGGGTGCCATACTCGAATCCAAAATGACTCAAAAAATGAAAATGACTCTTCTAATTACACAGACCCTAAGCAAGCTAGCGTGCATAGAGCATACACCAATATAATCTAAATCCAATCACAAGAAAACAAGGGTAGGATATGTGAGCTCCCGAATGAAGCAAGTATGTCTCGCATAGGAGAGGCTTGAGACTCCCATACACAACAAGCAGAGGTTCGTAACCAATTATTGTGGCCCTCAACTTCAACGCATATAGCGACTGTGCTATCTGACCCCAACCTGGACGGGACACCTGTAGAATAACCCCTGTAAAGTATCCCCTCGATAACCTAGGTAAGGCCACTAAGGTCACCTCAATATAATAAATGCTCAAGTGGACAATCACAAGCAGGATTGATTGTATGGGTAGGGTAGCAAAGCCCAAAACTCTCGAAAGAGCCCCCAGATACAAATAAAATCCTAGAAATATCTCCGGTGCTACTCAGTTATGACTAGGGGTCATCCCAATCAATAACCACTCACAATGCCTCATGCTTAACTCCCTTATAAGAGGAGGATCCTGAGAAACACTAATTATACCAATGAATTTCACACTCTCACCTGGACAGATACATACATATTGTTGTTTAGTGGTCTTGGAGAATTTACTCACAATGAACTATTCCAAGACCCTAAAACCTAAACTTGTTGGTGTACGCTATCAAAGAAAATAGTGTAAACCATTTTAATTAAGCGTTGATTTTATTTGCCTTATTACTCAAAAAGGTAGATGATCGTGCAACCAATGGTGTTATGATGCAAACATGAAGTAAAATGCACACCTAACAATCAATGCAAATGCATTGCGCCGAATGAAAAATAGGGCATGCTACTACGTGAAATGTAAAATTTTCTTCAAATGACAAATGCAATCATTCCTATATGAAAACCTGACTAATACTTCTCTAAGCAAACCTAGTGCAAGTACCATGCAAGATGCAAAGTGCAATGATGCATAATGATGCAAAGAAGCAAATATTTTTGAATTTTTTTGAATTAAAATGAGATTATAAAGCAAAAGAATGAGTCTAGCACCCCCAGACTCTGCAAGCACTATCAAACAACACCCAAGCAAAGCACTAAGGTAAAAGAGACCTAATGTACTAATCCCAAAACAAAAAATCGAAAATGCAATGACAAGAACATTCTTAAAAAAAATTTACCCTAAAAGGTGTCTCTGGTCAGAAACAAAGGTGTATACAGACTCTGGAAGCATCTAAGGAGACTCAGAAATTATCAAAACTCACCCACCAACACTCAATCTTCCTCTAAAAGGAAAAACTCAGGGCATACATTGCTGTGTCTAGAAAACCTGCATATATACGCGGAAATCGCAGTCAAAACCGCGTGTACATGTGACTGTGAGGTAGAAACTTGCGTATACAAAGAAAAAGATATCAAAATAAAGGAAAACAAATAAGCTGAGACAAAATTCACACCTATCAAACACTACCAGGAAAACATGCCCCTCAACCCAACTCAGAAATAGAGAAATGAGAGCAATTCAAGAACATTGAATGCCGATAAAAACCCCCAAAGGAAAAATGAATAGGAACTCCCTAGTGTAGTCGCCAGTTCTGTTACGGAGAGAAATTCCTATGGCTTGGGGTACCACAATAGACAGCTTGACTCTAGAAATCAATCCTTTCTTATATGCAAGAGACTCAGCCAAATATCTAATACTAAAGGATCTCGATTCGTACCTTATTCCGAACGGTTGATGTAGATCCTCGTTGAGCTTTCCAACTCCAGCTTGTATTGATGAATTGCTATCTCAACACTCAGCAAACAAGACAAGCATGCTATATATAATCATGTTAGACCTACTCTAGCATATATAATCAATAACATATAAGCATTTAAAAGCATCCATGGATAAAATACTCATTTAAATACACATTATTGGATAGGAAAAGATATTTCTATTAATATAAAACATAGATTACAATAGTGACAACCTCTGTCGGTACATATGCGAATCGAAGAAACTGAGTCCCCCACTTGGGCCTCCACCACTTCAATCGTCCATCTCTCGATAGCACGCTCACAAGCAAAAGGCAAGCTTGGGAATAACACAAAGGTTCTCCAAGGGACAAAGGGACACAGAATCAAGTATAAGGTTCGTAAAAAATGGACTATAGTTTTCTTGCTCTTCAATTCCTCATGCCTTCAATCTATCCAAAGGGTTCCTTATATAACTCTTCAATGGGGTAATGGAAGGTCGAATCCGAGCGACCTCAATTCATATGGAAGGCCAAGAGACAAGTGAGTTGGATCCACATGAAGGAAAACTCCAAAATAATTTGGCCTTTTGTACAGATCCTGATGTACACGGTTTTAGGGGTCAAACCCGCGTATATACGCGATAAAGGGATTAAAAGTCGCATATGGCAATTATTGCATGTTTTTAGGGATGATCTTGGAAACATCAAACGATAAAAAATGGTCCATGGGGTTTAAGGAGTCTGCAGAGGGATATGGAGGGCCATAAAAGTGTGATTCACCATGTGTGGTAAAATCATCTATAACAGATGAAAAGAAAACAAAAATGAAATAGACTGAAACATAAATGGAAGTATAAATAAACAAAACCCCTCTGCACACAAGGTTATGGGTTACGCTCCAAGACCCTGCATACAACTGTTAGGAAAGAAATAAACCTTGCAAGTAAACAATGGTAACTTGTAAGAAGATGTTAAGCAATGAACTTGCAAAAAAATACTGTTAGAAAAACTACAAACTACCAAAGAAAAGACATAAAACAACACAGGTATGCCTTCTGGTAGCAATGGGCCACCATGCCTTAGCTGGGAGAGAACCTCTGTTGGAAGGGGGAGATATGGCTCAATGGAAGGATGGAGGAGAGGGAGAGTGAATGGATTGAGAGGAAAATGGTCTCAAGGCACTCACTCTGGCATCATAACAATATGGAAAGAAGGAATGAATTGAGAGCGACCCCCACCCCTCTATTTATACTTTTTTCTCAAGATTTTTAGTGTTTTAAGCCCCTGGTTGGGGAATTAGCCACTTTTTTGGGTTTTTAGCCCCTTTCACTCAATCTTTACCTCTTTTGGGTGTATTAAGATATTTTGAGGGGTTTTAGCCCCCTTTTGGAAGTTTTAGCCCCTATGAGAGCTATTTTGGCTCTTTTTAGGGGTTTTTAAGCCCTTTTGAGGGTGTGGGGGTCAAATGGGGTCAAATGAGGGTCATGTGTGGGTGTCCTTGGGTGGTGTAGGCCATGTAGAGCTGAGTGAGGGATTTTTTGGGTTAACAAGGTCCTTCCATCATTCATCATATTCCCGAACAGATTTTGCTGGCTTCTGAGATGTTGTTTTCAGCTTTTTGGCTGCCAGATGTTTTGCATCTGGAGTTTTAAAGAAAGACAAGAATTGTGCTTTAATGTCTAATTTGGATGCTTTGGGATTTCTCTCGATATAGTTCATGTACCAAGTTAGTGTTCTTTTCCTCAAGGCATAGGCGAACTGTGCCATCTGTCATTCTTCGACCGTAACTTGATTTTCCTCCCATATTGACTCACAGATGAACCAATGTCATCTAGGATATTCATCACCCTCATATAGAGGGATATGTGCTGATCTATGCCCCATGTCAGTATCACTTTTTCTATCTCCTCCAGGAGGTGGCAGTGGTGGGGGTAGTGTGATGTTTTGTTTGTCGTGTTGTGCAGAGCTGTTGTCGACATAACTTTTGTTCCCGTCGATCGTTTTGTTTGTAGTTTCTTCTTCAACAAGCAGTTAGTTCAGGTCAAATTCTCTTGTTGATGTCCAACTACATTGATTTGTTTGCAGGTCTGACTGTTCCATATTTTGCAAAGCTATGTTTGGAAGGGGGGGTGCTCCATGTGTCGAGAGAAGAAAGTGGATACTCCTGTTGGAAGGGTATGCCTGAAGTTACCCAATTTCCTTCCTCTAGTCGAGGGATCACTAGATGATTATCCTTGTTTACCTTGTCATCTAGTTGGATCCATATACCAAACTCACCAGCTCTTAGTCTTAGGTCTTCTTTGACAATGGCTTGTATCCTAGTACTTGGTTTCGTTGGAGACAAAGGTCTTACCTCCTAGGTAATTTCTAGTTGGAGAGATTCTCGCTGCTATATCCACAAGTATTCTTCCATGGGTGATGTTTCTTCATCTACTCCTTCTTCCAGTCGGTCATGACCCAACTCTGGTGTATTTATTTCTTGGTCTGTCACCCTAGTAGTCATACCGCTTTGTAGCACTATGGCCTGTTCTCTTCTTTCTTCCCTTCTTTTCATCCTCTTCTCTCTTTCTACTCTCTATAAATCTGTCGTACCTTTGTGTGTCACTATTCATTTGATTTCCTTTTTGGGTTTACTTTTCATTGTTGGTGATGGTATTTTCTTCAATTGACTAGAATCCTTTTTACTTTACCCTGACATATGCGCAGCTAACCCCCCATAGCCTACCCGACGCTTTAGAAAGATCAGATAGTTCTGTTTATTTACTTAGGAAATACTCCCACTCCCTTTTGGCAATGAATTTTTCCCACTTCTTCTGTTTCTCCACTCAGTTAGAATTTGGTGGCAGTTCGCGCAGTAACGGACGAGGTTCTACGATATGGTGCTCTCCCTTTTCTATTAGGAATTTGAACAAAAGGGTCAGTAAGGAGAAAAGGAACTGCTCGGTAAGGTCTGTATAAAACCTTTTCTGAATGCTTTCGATTGAAGTTCTTTCTTCCATGGCTTGTTCCTCACAAAATTCATCTGTGATCTTTTCAAACCACTCCGACAAGTTCGTTCGTCCCCCTCGGATCAGTTTCTGCAGTAGCTCTTGGTCCTTAGTTTCTTCCAGATTTTTCATCCAGAATTTTTTTCAAAAGCTAAGGTACCGATTCTACAAACTTCTCATGTCTTTTAGTGAAGAATTTCTCCTTCTCCTGAGCGATGGTCAATCTGTTTCTCCCTACGTAGTTCTGGAAATGATTTTCTATCTTACGCTCCCACTAGTTCTTAATCTCCTGTTCTGATATCATCTGCTTATGGTCATTACGTTCGTATATGTACTACCTGCAATAGAACCAATGTTGTAATCTCACAGATCACAGAGGGTTACCAATAATACACATGGAATCATATAGACATAACAGACACAAGAGACAAGAACATAGAAAAGGAAGTAATAGATTATAGTATAACAAGAGGGTCCATACACAAAACTGAACCAAGTTCTCATCTGGCTCAACAGCCTAATATATATGATTACAAACAGTTAAAAATAACTACCTGTTGATTTGGTCAAATGACATGACTTTATGTCTCCAACCTAATCTCTAATTAGTCATCTATTTGACTAGTCAGATCATCGACTAACTCCTCCAACACTATCCACCAATGGAGATTGATCTGATCTTGGGGGCGAGCTCGGAAAGTCATTGAACCCGCTCGAAACAATCGGGACCAATAGGATCATTTTTCTAATGTTAGTGCAAGTGAACATGAGCATAATATAAGTGTGTAACATAGAATCATCCACATGAAAATGAAAAATCATTCAAGCACATTAGGGACACGATTTGATTACGGAGTTCACCAGATCTCCTGGCTACGTCTCCGGGCCTACTCCAAAATAGAGTGACCAATCCATTGCAAAGATGCACAAATACATAAGATCCATCACAATGGATTCACTTGTAGAGTCTTCATCATCTGTTCATCTCTACGGCCGCACCATAACTACCTCTGATGGGTCACATAAGTGCACAAGCTATAGGACTCAATCGAAGACTGTAGAAATCAAGCAAGCAAATGCCTGCCTCCTTTGTCTCGAGAAGTTGCCAAACTTGGACATGAATATATTTTCCCAATGTAGCCAACACACTCTTTCAACTGACTCTATGAGCCATGAACCTCGAGCGGATCAAAGACTTCCATAATGTTGCAAATCGCACTCTTTCAACTGACTCTACGAGCCACGAACCTCGAGCTACGCCACATGATCTTCTGCAGGATAGTCTCAATAGATGACAATATGTTTGCATGACAAGTGCATCAATAAAACCAAAGTCACACTCTTACCAACCAATCCCTTCACCTTTGTCCTTTGGGATGAGAGTGTATAAGGTTGCTACTTGCCTTCAAATGCAAATTGAAATGTTGCCTCCTCAAACTGACTCTGCTTCTTTGTCTCCTACGCTGGATCACCTTCGGACATGATGGAGCCATGCTTGCTCTCTAAGCTGGAACTACAAGGTTGGAGCCTCTCCATGAGCTTCTCCAATGGAGACCCCCAATGGGGCCTCTCAGATGCTTGCTTCCTCTATGGGCTACATCTCTCCAAACTTGAACCCCCTTCAAATGCAAATTGAAATGTTGCCTCCTTGAACTGACTCTGCTTCTTTGTCTCCTACGCTGGATCACCTTCAGAAATGATGGTGGAACAATCCCAGGCTGCCATGTGGTAGAAAAATATTGGCCAATATGTCTAATGCAAAAGTTATGGCCTCCACGGGGTTCGACCCCATGACCTCTGTGGGAATGCTGAGCGCCTTCACCAGTTGGGCTGCATGTGGTCCTTGGTATGGGTGGTTAGGAGCTTTTATTTAAGCTTGAGGAATGTTTCATATGGGCACGAAAAGGGGCCGGGGCTAGCCCTGACCCCTGGTCCTACCACACGGCCACACGACCGGGAGCTCAAAACGAAGGCCAGCGCGGGGGTCACATGGTATGCACCAGCCCATTCCATGCACCCATTCTGATACCACATGATCCGAAAACAAGATCTTTGCTACTCTATGATGTTAACATGAATTGCATAAAGAGTATGAATGAAGCTCATAAATCCATAAGAAGAGAACCAAACATCATAGACAATACGCACATAAAGACAACAAGTTGATAACAGAGTTCGTCTAGGATGGACTACGTCTCCGGGCCTACTTCTCAATAGGAGGGCCGATCTATAATCTCAGCATAAGGAAAAATACATGGCAATGATACAATGATACCTTGGCGACAATGGTCAGGAAGAGAACCGCTGTCCAAAAGAAAACAAGACTGCTTCCAGTAACTCCGAAGCCTGAAGACGGTGTAAAACGAGTATAAACACTCGTACCTTCCTCCTGCAGGGCTACGCAATATTCCTTCTCTCCTTTAGCTACAAAGTCTCCACTCCAAAGCATGAGAGGAAAATGGAGAATAAGAGGGTTTATATAGCTTGAGAAGATCCCCTTCACATGTTTCTCATGAATTCTCAATTACAACAAATTTGCCTAATTAAGGCATATGGTTGAAAACCTCCAAGTTGGTTAGGCTCTTAAATTCCAACCATCCATTTAATATTCTCACCATATAATATTCCAACCATATAGTTGGTTATAGTTTAAAAACTATACCAAGCATAGGTTAAAACCCATTACATGGCATAACGTTTCGAACCCACTTTAAAACCATAACCAAAGTTTTAATTAACACATGTGTTTAAATGGTGGGCGCATCCCACGTGGTGGCTATGTTCAAAGGGAGGAGGGGAGCGGTGGTTGTAACCACCCTCCATTCGAATCATGTGTTAAAGAGTGGGCATGTGGAATGGGCTGGTGCATACCGTGTGACCCCCGCGCTGGCCTCCGTTTTGAGCTCCCGGTCATGTAGCCGTGTGGTAGGACCAAGGGTCGGGGCTAGCCCTGACCCCTTTTCGTGCCTATATGAAACATTCTTCAAGCTTAAATAAAAGCTCCTAACCACCCATACCAAGGACCACATGCAGCCCGACTGGTGAACGCGCTCGGCATTTTCGCAGAGGTCACGGGGTCGAACCCCGCGGAGGCCAAAAGCTTCTCAGTGGGGAGGAATGATCCAGGAGGATCCAAGGAGGAAAATTTTCCAAGTCCTCCAATCTCAGCAAAACCAGCACCATATTGAAGGACTCATTGAGACGATTCCAATGGTGTTTGTTTCACCTCAAACGGAATACGTATGAGAAAGTTATCGCATTCTGTTGTATTGATGAAACATGCAAATTTGGCAAAATGGAGGTGCCACATGGAACCAATGACAGGGTGACACGTGGCATCTATACTGTACAAACATGATGATGTGGCATTAACAGGGTGACATGTGGCACTCGTACGGTATAGACAAGATGACATGGCAGGTGTACGGACCAACTAAAAGACGAGACATGGCATCACTCAGAGGATGACACATGGCATCCGTACAGTATAGACCAATCACAAGGTGACACGTGGTAGTACGGATCTGAGCTGGCATACTGCTGACTGGGCATACGAATGGTGATGTGGTAGTACAGGAAATGACTTGGCGGTTGACTGGACATGAGGTGGACCAATCCCAGGCCGCCACATGGCAGCATGGGATTGGCCAATATGTCTAATGCAAAAGTTATGGCCTCCGCAGGGTTTGACCCCGTGACCTCTATAGGAATGCTGAGTGCCTTCACTAGTCAGGCTACGTGTGGTCCTTGGTATGGGTGGTTAGGAGCTTTTATTTAAGCTTGAAGAATGTTTCATATGGGCGCGAAAAGGGGCCGGGGCTAGCCCTGACCCCTGGTCCTACCAGACAACCACACGACCGGGAGCTCAAAACGGAGGCCAGCGTGGGGGTCACATGGTATGCACCAACCCATTCCACGTGCCCACTTTTTAACACATGATTTGAATGGAGGGTGGTTACAACCACCACTCCCCTCCTCCCTTTGAACATAGCCACCACGTGGGACTCACCCACCATTTAAACACGTGTTACTTAAAACTTTGGTTATGGTTTTAAAGTGGGTTCGAAACGTTATGCCATGTAATGGGTTTTAACCTATGCTTGATATAGTTTTTAAACTATAACCAACTATATGGTTGGAATATTATATGGTGAGAATATTAAATGGATGGTTGGAATTTAAGAGCCTAACCAACTTGGAGGTTTTCAACCATATGCCTTAATTAGGCAAATTTGTTGTAACTGAGAATTCATGAGAAACATGTGAAGGGGGTCTTCTCAAGCTATATAAACCCTCTTATTCTCCATTTTCCTCTCATGCTTTGGAGTGGAGACTTTGTAGCTAAAGGAGAGAAGGAAGATTGCGTAGCCCTGCAGGAGGAAGGTATGAGTGTTTATACTCGTTTTACACCGTCTTCAGGCTTCGGAGTTGCTGGAAGAAGTCTTGTTGTGTTTTGGACAGTGGTTCTCTTCCTGACCATTGTCTCCAAGGTATCATTGTATGATTTCCATGTATTTTTCCTTATGCTGATATTATAGATCCGCCCTCCTATTGAGAAGCAGGCCCGGAGACGTAGTCCATCCTGGACGAACTCCGTTATCAACTTGTTGTCTTTATGTGCATATTGTCTATGTTGTTTGGTTCTCTTATTATGGATTTGTGAGCTTCATTCATACTCTTTATGCAATTCATGTTAATGTCATAGAGTAGCAACAATCTTGTTTTCGGATCAGAGATGCACCAAAGTCACCTAGTTTTATTCCTGCATGGAATGGGAACTTGGCTGACTTACATTCAACCATTTTAAAATTTAATAATGGGTCTTCAGATTACTTTGGTTTTCTAAACTTGATCCCTACTTTATATTTCTCAATCTCTAATCCAAGAAATTGCCTCAACAATTTATGGTCAATCATGGAGAATTCACTATGCAAAGAAGACTTAATTGCTGCAATTTATTTAGTGCAGTTACCTGTAATAAAATTTTCATCAACATACAGAACTATTACCTAAAATAAATCACCAATATGTTTCAAATACACATTAGCATCATATTTACATCTTTCAAAGCCAAGAGATAACATAAAATTGTCCATCTTCGCATACCAAGCCCCGGGGGCTTGCTTGAGGCTGTAGAGAGACATCTTTAACCTGCATACAAGTGAAGGATAATGAAAAAAACCTTCAGGCTGATGCATATATATCTCCTTATGCAGGTCACCATGAAGAAAATTACTCTCTACATCCATGTGGTGAATCTCCCAACACTTAGATGCAGCAATGGCTAAAACTAGCCTGATAGAGTTCATCTTTGAAACTGGTGCAAATGTCCCTGTATATTCCACTCCTTGGAATTGTGAAAATACTTTGGAAACCAAACTAGACTTATACTTTATATCAGAACCATCAACAACCACTTTGGTCCTATAGACCCACTTACATTGCACTAGTTTCCTCTTGGAGGGAAAGGGAACCAATTCCCAAGTCTCATTGTATTGCATTGACTTGAATTAATTTTGCAAGGATATTTTCCATATTGGGTCAAGTGATGCTTCCTGATATGTCTTAGGATCAGACCCAACCATCATGAATAACCTCTCAGATATACTTAATTCACAAGTTGAGAAAGCATTTTGAAATTGAGATCTAGTCTTTCTATAGTCTAGTGGATCTCCAACAAGATCCCAGCTGCTTGAATGGTTTTCTCAGCCTACATGGGATGAATAAATGAGTCATGATATAATTTAATGTCATAATAATAATAATTATCAATATCAGAATCATAAAAATCATAGGAAGCATCATCACTTACATCATCATGGAGTGGAGTATTTGAGCATTCCCTTTCAGCTGATTCGATCTCCTGCATGGGATCTTCTTTGAACTGTACACTCCTTTCAATGAATTTTTTACGAGATGAGGAATCAAATAGATTGTATCCCTTTGAATCTTCATAATATCCAACCATAATGGACTCCTTTATTTGAGGTTGCAAGGCCTTTCATTTATCGGGAGGAATCCTATCCCAAGCCTTTGATCCAAAAACCTTGAAATGCGAAACAGTTGGTTGTGACCACTCCAAGCCTCATATGGATTTTTTCCATACAAATATTTGTGTGGAGATATTTTTTAGACATATGCAGCATATTTTATAGCTTCATCCCATAACTTATGATTCAAATATTTTTCTTCCATCATACAGGTTTCCATCTCTGTGAGAGCCTTGTTCTTGCACTATGCGTCACGATTCTGTTGTGGTATGTATGGATGCCACATTATTCACAAATATGCTGAAAATTATTATTAACATACTCCTTACCATTTCCATTCCTAATAACCTTGATCTTGTTCCCACATGCATTCTCAACTAAGGCTTTGTACACTTTGAAATTCTCAAAAACCTCACATTTTAGGTTGAGAAAATACACCCAACAATACCTTGAGAAATCATCTATGAGGGTCAACACATACCTTGAATTCCCATATGAGGGTGTGGTAAGAGGCCCTATGAGGTCCAAATGTATCAGATCTAGAACTTGGACAACCCTTCATGCCTTTCCTTTCTCATATCCACGCTCAACATGCTTTGCCACTACACACCCTTTGGATGTGCCATTAGAAAACTTGATGGTAGGAAACCCATATGCTTTCCTTTCTCAGTGCTTGGAGGTACTTGTAGCTGAGATGACCATATCTCTCATGCCCCAAATTTATTTTTTTATTGGCATGTGACAGGAGCACATTCCCTTGTGAATATGGAAGGAAGTTAGAGAATTTGTACATTGGCGAATCATGGTCAACAAAACTCACTGCCACAACTTGTCATGTAAAGACTTCTGAGATCCCCACATAATTTTGAGTAAATGTTACTCTCTTTCCTGTACCACTATGTGTCATTTGATATATTGAGAGTAGGTTCACTTCTAGACCAGGAACAAACAACACATTTTTGAAGTATCCATATTTAAGATCAATCTTGTCAATCCCTTTCGATTGGATTTTTGAATGATCACCCATTACAATGGATGGACCAATGTAAGGATGCAGGGTCGAGAGAGAATCATGCATGGAGGCCATGTGCATGGAGGAATTGAATCTATGATGAAGGAAGAAGAGATTGAAGAACCAAAAACCAAAGCATGACACCTTTCTTTGTTTTCTGACCTTGAACCACCATCTTTCTTTCTTGCACCTTCTGGCAGTGGTGTGTTGTTCTTCTCAAGAATTTGCACCATAATGCCAATGGAATTATTCATGAAAACACTCTCTATATTCCACCCTTTCTGGAAATAAGTGGATTTTGTCTTCTCTTTCTTCTTCTTGTCCTTGTCCTTTCTAGGGTTCGAACCCCCATCTGAAGATTTGGGCTTCTCCTACTTCTTCTTCTCTTGCTCCTTCGAATCTCTAGATTTCTTCCTTCCTTTGGTTGTATTTGAAACTCCTACAAAAAGGGATTGATCCTTACTAGATTTGATGGTACCCATTTTCACCAGCTTGTCTTGATCTTGAGTCAGTGACTCCTTGAAGTCTGCCAGTGATGGCATCCTCCAATTTCGAGCTGTGATCCTACTAGAGTGGAATGTTGAAACAAACAATGAATACTCTGGACCTAGCTTCAGAAGTATAGACAATATCAACTAATCCTATTTATTTTGTATGCCACACTATTTCAGCTGAGTAACCAAAGATTTGAATTTGGTGAAGGAGTCCTGGATCATCTCAAAGTGAGTTGGGATTAGTGAGATCAACTCATTTTCAAGTTGATGGCCTGTCATCTCATCATTCTTCCCAAAAAATGACTCAAGCTTGAGTCATACTTCATTGTGTGTTGTCAGCATGTCTATATGAAAGAGAAAGTCTCTCGTAATTCTGAGACAAAGCATCCCAAATTCCTCATCAAGTCTGTTGAAGTACTTTGATTTCTCCACAACAGAGTTGGGTTCGGTCTCAGTCCCCATGGTGACATTGAACAGGACATTCGACCTGAATTGGATCACCATTTTGGCCTTACATTCAAAATATTTTAACAGAGCAAGAAATGCATGAGTCTGCTCCATTTATTCTTGTGCATTGAGTGACAGAAACATTGATTGTACTTGCAACGCAAACACTCGATTTTTTTGGAAAATGCACTGAACATCAACTCAAACGATCTGGTTTTGATTTTACGATCCAAATAGATATCATACCATGTGAGAATTGATTCATGATAGGATCTAGGATCCAATGAGATTCTAACAATTTTATATTACACACAATTATGCACAAAAATAGTAGAAAGAGTGAAATTAACACATACATATGTAGTAAATAATAGAGTTTATTATGACTGTCCAACATGTAAATATGTATGGATCAGGTTTATATTACTTTAGAGAGATATTTTATCCATTGGAGGAGATATGGATGCATACATGTGTCACGCTAGGATTTAGCCTCAAAATCCCCCTAGGTGGACCAATGAGCTCCCAAACCATCCAAGACGGTCGCAAATTCATGTGTGGAGGTGGATGGAGCAAACTGAGACAAAAATAAGGGTAGGATAGGTGTGGGTGAGGACATGGGTGAGTGGGAGTGGCTCTAAGAAGCAAAAAATGCCCAAGGAGATCCAAAAACCACCAAATACATGCACTAGTGCCTATGGTCAAATAGTTTCCCCGATTTAAGGGATGGGGAGCGCACCAAGGTATGACCTTTCATTAATGAGAGTGCATAGGAAGTTATGATGATCAAATTGGAGTGCCTCAATGCAATTAAGAGTCCAAAACACCTGTTGGAGCAGGGCCCCACAGCTACAGAAGAAGCTGCTAGTTTTGGCAGAAAGATATAGCGTTAGCGGAAAGAAGACAAGGCAGAGCTACGACGCCGTAGCATGTTTCCAGCTAGAGAGCAGAGCCGGAAACCGTGACTTTTTGGGTTGCAAAATTCAAAGAAAGTCAACGGTACCTGAGCGGCCGAGAAGGGAGAGCTCACCCACTGCATTGAAGGCAGCGGCGGAAGATAGGAGGGCTCAGCGACCCTCATAAAGAAGAAGGAGAAACGAGGCTCAAGCATTGAAGGTGAAGGACAGAAAGAGAAGTGGTGCATAGTACCCATGGTCAGTGCCGGGAAGCATGGAAGATTGCAGAGAGCTGTGGTGTGACGGGAAGTGGCTACCTCAAGGACAGAGAGGACCGACTGTCACTAATTAGGGTTTGGGTTATTGTTGGGACAGGCCCACAGTGTTGTAATGGCGAGACCTTCGGGCCACCTATAAAAGCTTGTATTTTGTATTGTAAAGGGTTGGTTGGTTCATAGGATGAGTCGTTAGTTGGTCAGTTGATTATTTTTGAAGTAGACACAGGAGTCAGTCAGACAGACTATGTTGTAACGATCTAGACACCTTGCTTGTCTGTGAGTCATTTGAGTCTGTATGTAACCATCCACAGAGAGGACAGAGAGGGAAGGATATATTGAAAGAAAGGCAATATAGAGATAGAAATAGGCCAGAGATCTAGAAGAGATCTCGCGCTGCATATGCGGTGCAACAGACTGTGCTAACTTCCCTCAAGATATATAATATAAGCACAGTTTGGTGGATGTAGCTCCCATCCTGGGGGTGAACCACGTTAAATCTGTGTGTTATGTGTTGCATGGAAGTGATTGTACTTGCTTATTGTTACTGGTTATTATGCCTGTAATGTTAGTTGCAGTAAGAGAATGTATGTATTGTTCAGTTCACGGTAATGCAGGAAGATAGAGATAAGTTGAACTATTTTAGTAAGCTGCTTAAAGACTCCTTTACGTCTATTTCTAATGACCATTTCATCACAATATAACTTCTGGGAAGTAGAGTTTCACACGTCGACACAGTCAATGCTAATAGTGCAAAGTCGTAGTGGTAAGATATCGCAGAGAGGCGATATCGCACCGGCAGAGGAGCTGCGGTGTGCGATACTGCGAGCTGAGGGCTTAGCGTTGAGGAGAGGTTGGGTGTCCCGCGGTGCGCAGAGATGCGATAAGGTTGGAAATATTGTGAGTAAGTGGAAGTTGTGCGACGTGGGAAGAAACCGTGCGACTTGCGCGTGGGTAAGAATTGCATGGCTAAAAGTGCTGCGAGTAGAAGGGGACGTGCGATGTGCCGATATAGTTGATCTTGTGACTCGCAGGAGTAAGAGAAAAGAAGTAGGATGTGCAGAACCTGGTCCAAGACACTTGAGTCTTGGCCAACCCATTAGATTCACTTCGGGTGAGACTTCAGATCGCTTCGCGGTCTGTCGCCGAAAGGGCCAGTGAGTTAGGGGTGTTGTTGATTGATTATAGTAAACCCGGGTCTTCCCATGCAATCAACAACACCCAATAGACCAAGTTTGATCAACATAACCTAGTTTTGGACCATATGACATAGCATGAAGGATAATGAAAATGTATCCTACATGTATGATCATGGTACTAAGGCAGATTAATTCTCTAACAATATCTCTTAAAATATTAATGTTTTCATTCTTCAGATTCATTACTAAATAATCCATTCAGAATAGATAAAACATTCAACCTCCTCCATCTTCATATTTTCATTTCAGTTACAGGTTTCTTCATTTTACTATGCATGAAGGAGTTTTCTAGAAATGCCTGAATTATCTTTCCTTCCATATTTTTTCTCCATATTTTTTTTTGAATTATCTTTGCGAGAACTAGTGTTGTGTGAAGTTGTCAGAGAACCCTATGTTCCATGACAAGTCAAAGCATATTGAGATCAAGTATCACTATATCAGGGATATGGTGCATAGAGGAGCAGTGAAGCTCCAGTATGTTGCGACAGAGGAATAGATAGCTGATGTACTGACAAAGCCATTAGCTAGAGTGAAGTTTGAGTAATTCAGGGAGAAGCTTGGTGTTCTCCAGATCGAGGTTCCCTCCAAGGGGAAATGATGAGACCGAGAGCCATTCTGACATGGTGAGAGGATTAGGTTCCTTTCATGGTCAGATGTAAGGGCTGATCCATTCTATCATGGTGAGAGGATTTGGTTCCTTCCATGTCATATATGAGTGCTAGGCTATTTTGATGTGACTGAAGGATTGGTCCCTACATGATTATATGTAAGGGCTAAATGCCATTCTTGGAATGGAGGCACCTGGCTAGTTACCAGGAAAACTCAGTCTGGGACTGAGGGCCATTCTGATATGACTGTAGGATGTAAACTTACATGATCACATGTGAGTGCATGGCCATTCTGATATTATTAAGGGATGTGTTCCCACTTGATCAGATCTAAGGGATGATGCCATTCTCTGGGAGAATGGAGGCATCTGGTCAGTTATCAGGAATCCTCAATCTGGGACTGAGATCCCTTTCGAAGCAGTGTTTTTGAACATGGTCGAATATAAGTGCTGAGCCTTTCTAATGCGGTGTTTTCGATCATGGTCGGATGTAAGTGCAAAGCCTTTCTGATGCGGTGTTTTCAAACATGGTTGGATGTAAGTGTATAGCCCTTCCGATGCAGTGTGTTTGTACATGGTTGGATATAAGTGCTGAGCCATTCTAGTGTGATGTGTTTACACATGGTCAGATGTGAGTACTAGGCCCTTCTGATAAGATGAGGTCAAATGTGAGTGCCGGGTGTGCCTTTCTGACAAGATGAGGTCAGATGTAAGAGTTGGGTGGGCCATTCTGACTTAGGTTCAGATATAAGCGCTGATGAAGACCTACATGAAGGTTAGGCCTACAACCAGCATGAAAAAGGGTTGGCTCTGTAGAACTTCCTGTGACGAGAAGAATCGAGAGATAGAACCGATGATGATGATGATCCAGACTTGATGATGATCCAGATCAAGTGATGATCCAGATGTGATGATGATCCAGACTTGATGATGATCTAGATCAAGTGATGATCCATATTTGATGATGATACAGTGATTATCTAGCAGTGATGATCCAGTGGTCGTGATGATCCAGATCCCATGATGAAGAAGACTTGAAGATGAAGAAGACTTGAAGACGATGATGACTTGAAGACGAAGAAGACTTGAAGACGATGATGAATTGAAGATGAAGAATACTTGAAGATGAAGACAACTTGAAGATGAAGACAAATTGAAGATGAAGATGATGAGATGATCCAATCGATACAGAGAAGAAGACCAGTGCTGAAAATTGTGTCGAAAGAATACCTTCCTAGTTAAGAGGGAGTGTGGATGTAATTGTAACTTCGGAATGTATTCACCTATGTATCTTATGTCTTGTACCTCGATGTTTATTCCGGGATGTGTCTGTAATGTAATTGAGTCATGTCATGCCCTGATGTTCCAATCGAGAGGATATATAATGTAAACAAGTCATGTAAATTCATTATGGGTAACCCTCCCATTGTTCAAGGGTTAAAGTCCTCGCAGTTCCTATTGATGTATTTGTAACTTCGGAATGTATTCACCTATGTTTCTTATGTCTTGTACCCCGATGTTTATTCTGGGATGTGTCTGTAATGTAATTGAGACATGTCATGCCCCGATGTTTTGATCGTGAGGATCTATAATGTAAAAAAGTCATGTCAAGTCATTGTGGGTAACCCTGCTATTGATCAAGGGTTAAAGTCCCTGCAGTTCCGGGGCACTAGGGTTATTAGACTCACCTAGTGAAGTCATCCCTAAATGGGTTTAGTCAAGCCAGGAATTAGTATAAATAGAGAGCTAGCCTCTATATTTGATACACACTCACTCACACTCAGTTGTAGCACATAGATGAGGAAGAAGAAGACACTGGGTCTAGGAAGAAAGAGGTTACTGCTGTCGGAAGATCATCTTACTGTTAGGGCGCGCACCTTAATGGTCCTTAAGATGGGTAACTCCGTGGATTTGACTCAAAATAGTCTTAGGGGTGTCGGGGGTTGAGTCAAAGTCCTCTATTGTAATAAACCCACGGCTTAAGACCAGGGTTTAGGGTTTTGGGTGCCCATGGTATTGAATCCATGTTTTTGTAAATAGTGCGTTATAAATAGGCACTTGTGTAAATAAGAAAGGTTAGGTTTTATGATGTAAGAAAGATTAAGGCAAGGCTAAGGATGATTTTGTAAGGAAAGGTTAAGTCCCAGCTGTGTGCATGGATGACCTCTGGAGCTGTGTGCGCAGAGGGTTTTGTAAGAAGATTAAGGAAAGATCTGCAGCTGTGTGCGCAGAGGCCTACTGCTGTGTGTGCGACTGTTAAGGACTGAAGGGATTTGCAGCTGAGTGCGCAGATCAAATTGTGGTTTTGTAGCAAGTTGAATAAAACAGAGTTTGTGGACGTAACCCCTACACTGGGGGTGAACCACGCTATATCTGGTGTTGTGGTTTCTTGTGTTGTTTCTCTTTCTGTTGTCTTTCATGCATTAATAACTGTATACATTTGATAACTTAGATCACTGTTAATAACCAGCTTAGCTGTGAATTCCCTGTAGTGGGTTAAGCAAGTCACAGTTGTTTATCTATCTACGAAGTTGTATATAAGTGAATGATAAAGATGTGTAACTGTTGATTAATAAGTTTATTAAAGGCTAAGGTACAGTAATATCCCTCTCTGCTTGCAGAAACCTGATTCTGCGGCACCCCATAGCTATTTCGGGTGAGACTGCAACCTGCGCGCAGGTAGTTGCCGAAAGGGCCAACACTGTGGGTCTTTTGTTGGTGCGACATAAAAGGATTAAACCCGGGTCTGCCCTATTGCCCAACAAATTGGTTCCGTTGCCGGTTGAACTCAGTATCTGCTCAAGAGGGGTTTATGTCGTACCTCGCGGGCTATGTTCTGGAGGCCCTTTGTGACAGAAATCGGTGATTGGTTTGCTGAGACTTATTTGAAATTCGCGCAACAAGAGAACACAACTCCGCGTTGTAGCGCACGTGAATTTTTACAAAGGTATGTTTTTTGTGATGCTTATGAAATTTTCTTTGGTAGTATCCACATAGAGTTGCACCAGTGGTTGTCTAGGTTAACAGAGAGAAGGATGAACTTCCAAGCTCGACGGGTTCCCACGTGGACCCCCACAAGGGTCAATCTTGTGCAACACGTGAACAACGAGGTATCCCGCGCTGTTGATTTCTAGATGACGTGAACATTGGAAGCCTTCATAACAGAGTTTGCCATTGACACAAGTACCTCCCTCATCGAAGCTGAACGGCAGTTCTTCAAAGGTCCTCGTGGTAAGTTTTTGAATTCATTAAGCTTGCGGATTAAAATACTATTGGCTAAAAAGGGTATATTGTTGTTTGAATCAGACTGCTAGCTTAGTAGTACTAACATATGTTTGCAAGTGATAATACCTTCGACGAGCAAAGTGGTTTGCTGGGAAGTGGAAAAAGGTACAAAAGAGATTTTGACTCCTATTCCTTAGGTCAGGCTACCGCGTCTTCCCCTGTAAATTCTGAAGAGTCAGGCTCTGAAGAAAACCCTTCGGTTGGAAACCCTCCAGTCACCCCGCAACGAAGCCCTGTTACCCCTAAAATTCCGTCGCAGTCTGGCAGTCAACCAAGTCCAAGTATTCTGGCCACAGGCTAGTCTGTCCTCGTAAATCCCTCCCCATCAATGTCCTGTCCCCCTCCCAGAACCACCATGGCCCACCTGGTTGATGACATTAAGCTCCCCATCTTCAAATCCACGGGATCAGAGGACCCCGAATAGTTCTGGTTTTTATGTGAAGTAGTATGGAATGCGAAGAAAATTACAGACCCGGATGTGAGAGCCGCGTAGCTCATTACTTCTTTCCGGGACCGGGCTTTGACCTGGTTCATGAAATTCTCCAGTACTCAGAGCCCTACATTAGATGAGATTAAGGCAGCCATAACCAAAGAATTTAAGAAGCCTAAATCGGAATCGCAGAGCATCACTGAACTCAAAGAGATTCAATAGCGACGCGGCGAATCTGTGTGGGACTTTGACCAGAGATTCAAAGTTCTCCTAGATCAAGTCAGCTTTACCATTAGTCCTACACAGTACAAGGAATGGTTTATCGCGGCATTATTACCACATATCCAAACTCTGCTCATGCAACAGAAGGTTGCTGACCAGCAAGAGGCTCTGGAAATCGCAATGAAGCTAGAGACTGCCCCCGTCAGAGATGATTCTAGTATTGCTCAAATCCAAGTGCAGCTAGCAACGATGGCCCTGGAACTTCGCGAGATGAAGAAGGGAAAACCCGATCGTGAAGAGGTTTGGTGTACGCAATGTCGGACCGAAGGTCATGACAAGGAACAGTGCCCTCTGGTAAGCAAGTACCTGCATATAGGTGCGCCGAACCCATTTCCACGACAAGTCCTATATTGTGAGCTCTGTAGAACAACAGGTCAGCACTGACCCGAGAACTGTTGCCTGCTGCAACGGTATGGACAGGGCCCTAAGAACCCCTACTGTAATTTATGCAAGTCTGTAGGTCATAATGAGGATGAGTGCCGCACCTATGATGCCTATCGGGTGCACAATGAAGGCCCAAGTAGTGATAGCTACGGTTATTAGGGGGGTGCCTCTGGTAGAGGTTCTTCTGGAGGCCGTGGTGGTCTGGCTGGAAGAGGCCGAGGCCAGTTGGTGTGTTACAATTGTAACCAACTGGGAATTTGGCTTGCAACTGTCGGAACCCCACTACGACATGTTGGTACTACCGTGCGGTAGATCATGTGATTGAGCAGTGCCCGCAGCTCATAGCTAAGATTTAGGCACGACAGAGTGCCCCTACGCAGAACATCCAGATGATTTCAGTTGAGCCCAGACCTTCCGCAACTATCAATGTTGTCACACGGAGTGGAGCTATGACACACCCACAGAATACAGAAACACAGCCTGTCGACGCTTGGGTTCGTAAGGCTCCTGCGAAGATCCCAGCATTTGATATCACAAGAGAAAGAGAGACATTTATGGAAGTTAAGAAATATTTTGCTGGCCCTAGCACATCCGTTGCACCTGCACAACCACAACAACTATATTAGAGGCCCCAGGAAGCCCCACGGGATAATGTAAGTACCCTATCTTCCTTTTTACAGAGTTTCCTCAAACTGTTAAGAGATCAGGATGCTCTAATTGAGTTACAGAAAGTCATTGCTTCCTGCGGACCTCAGCAAAGTTCTGCTCAAGACAAAACTGTTCATAGAGTGAACAGAACCGGTAGGGAAATGAGATTGAATGCTTAGATAGGAACACATGATCTGAATGATGTTATCTTGGACTTAGGGTCTGAAGTAAATGTGTTAACTAAGCAAACCTGGGAACATATGGGAAAACCCACCCTTGCCTGGTCCCCTATCCAGTTGAGGCTAGCCAACCAGCAAAGGATTGTGCCTCTAGGACGATTCCTGAGTGTCCAAATAGATCTTGCCGGGGTCAGTACTGTCGTGGACTTCGAAGTAATTGAGATCATTGATGACAGCGACCCCTACCCAGCCTTGTTAGGAATTGAATGGGCAATGGAAAATGCTGCAGTTATTAACCTAAAGAAGAGATAGATGATCTTCGAAGGGAAAGACTTGAGAGTCATCCTACCCCTGGATCCCTCACAAGGGGAATGGTACACAGAACCACTACGACAAGAGGATCAGGATGATGTGGAGCCCATCTACACTATCACCGCGCAGGAAGGAGGCTATGAGGATCCTCCTACCGCAGGTTGGGAATCTGGTAGCTCTTGTATGACCAAATCTGAGGACGACTTAGAGAGTTGGAAGAACTGATTATATGAGCTCCAGGGACATAGCAGTACCAGACCTACTAAATCCCTCAGATGGCTCAGTTCACAGCCAAGCGCTCTCCCTAATTTTGATGGTTCGACAGACCCTAACCCATTTATCGTACAATTCTCAGGTCAGATACCTGAGTCATAGAAAATGACCTCTCTGGAGTCAGCATTCAGAGTCACAGTAGCCTGATGGTGGAAGAGCCATAAGCCGCAGATTCCTAGCTGGGACACCTGTCAGAGGCTCCTTCGCTTGAGATTTAAGGACCAACCTGAGGAGGTGCGAAGCAAGTTTGATGGAAAATATAGTCCACAAGAACATTTGGCACATTGCTATGAGGCGTGGAGGTATGTACCTCAGAACGAATGGGCACATAGATTCATCCATACACTGGCACTGATAGCTAAGAACTGGTACGAGGAAGCTGAGCTCCGCCTAGATACTGTAAGTTGGGACTATCTTGCCCATAGTTTAATACATACTTTTTCTACTAATGATGTCTGTCCAGCTCTAGATGCAGCTATCAGGATCATCCATACCAAGGTCTTTGATGACCGAGACCTAGTAGAACAGCGACTGGATTGGACAGTGCAGGAATCCCATGCACTAGAATGTTATAACTTCCCTATTGAGGAGGATGAGGACCCGCGCAATATCACTATCCATGAGTTAGAAGGATGCTGCGATGTGCAAGGACCCGCCGTTAAAGCCCCGGAAGTAAATCAGCCCCTGAAGACACGCACAGTTAACATTGGATCCGAAGAACAGCCTAAGCTTGCTACAATCGGCGACTATTGGGATGATGAAATGGTCAGCAAGGTAACCCAACTTCTCCACGAGTACCAAGATCTCTTTCCAACAAAGTTTTCCAAAATGAAGGGTATCCTGGGTGATATTGGCGTAATGAAGATCCCTTTGAAACCCGATGCAAAACCTGTGAAACAGCGTCCTTATAGATTGAATATGAAGAATAATGAAAAGGTTAACGTGGAGCTGGATAAGATGCTCGCCACAGGAATAATTGAGCCTGTTGAATAATCTGAGTGGGTCAGTCCTATGGTGGTCTAGGAGAAGAAGACTAAGGGTGAAATCCGATTCTGTGTCGACCTAAGAAAATTAAACGATGCCTGTCTACATGATCCCTTTCCTACCCCCTTTACAGATGAAGTGCTCGACAATGTTGGAGGTCAAGAAATATACTCTTTCACTGATGGGTTTTCTGGCTACCATCAGATCCGAATTGCTCCAGAAGACCGACATAAGACAACATTTGCTACCGAAATGGGATCCTTTCAGTATACTGTCATGCCCTTTGGGCTGAAGAATGCACCTGCTATGTTTTCTCGAGTCGTCATCTCTGCGTTTAAGGAATATATACATAAATTGTTAGAAGTTTATTTTGATGATTGGACTATTTTTGGGCTAGTAAAAGACCACCTCACTAGTTTGAGACTTATGTTAAACAAGTGTAGATAGCACCAGATTGCTTTGAATCTAAAAAAAGTGTATCTTTTGTGCCCCTTTTGGAATTCTCCTTGGCCATGTTGTCTTTAAGCAGGGATTGATGATGGATCCTGCGAAGATAGCTATTATTGTCAATCTGCCACCCCCGAAGTCCGTCAAACAACTGTGCACGACACTCGGTCACACTGGTTACTACAGGAAATTCATCCAAGGATATGCTCAGATTACCGCTCCGATGGAAAGGCAGCTGAAGAAAGATAGTAAGTTCAAATGGACAACGGAGTGCCAGGAAAGCTTAGATATTTTGAAGGAAAAGATTGTCACTGCCCCTATTTTAGTATTTCCTAACTGGAACAGAGAATTTCATGTGCATGTCGATACATCCTCCATTGCTCTAAGGGTGGTATTGCCTCAACGAGGCACAGGTCAGGTCGACCACCCTATTTCTTTTGCCAGTAGAAAACTATCCACTGCAGAGAAAAATTATACTACAACAGAGCGAAAAGGCCTTGCTATGGTGTATGCACTACAGAAGTTTCGACATTATCTATTAGGATCTCATTTTAAGATGTTTACTGACCATTCTGCTTTGAAATATTTGGTTAACAAGCCTATGCTAGGAGGAAGAATATGCAGATGGCTGATTCTGTTCCAAGAATATGACTTCGAAATCATAGTTAAACCTGGGAGACTGAACCTAGGACCTGACCACTTGTCGAGGCTCGAGTCGGGCGAAGAACCCACCAGTTTGGATGAGGGCCTCCCTGGCGCACAGTTGTTTGCCATCCAGATAGTTGATGATTACTTCCAGGATATTGCTCAGTACTTGTCTACAGGGTTTCCTCCTGCTGAAATGACAACACAACAGAAAAAGCAGCTGGTAGTGCGAGCAGCAGACTTCACCCTAATAGCCGACCAACTGTGCAAGATGGGACCGGATGAAATACTACGCAGGTGTGTTTTGGAGCATGAAACACCCCTGATTCTGGTCGAGGCACATTCTGGTGCCGCAGGAGGTCATTATGCAGGGAAATCTACCGCACAGAAGATTTTGACAGCCGGCTTATGGTGGCCCACCGTTCACAAGGATGCAAGAGACTATTGCCACAGCTGCGACGTCTGTCAGAGGACAGGAAAACCATCTCGGTGGGATGAAATGCCCCTAGTTCCGCAGGTAACCTTACAAGATTTTGACAAATGGGCTATTGACTTTATCGGCCCTATCAACCCCCCTGCGAAGAAGTCTGGCGCGAGATATATTATTACAGCAACTGACTACCTTACCCGTTGGGCTGAAGCCCAACCAGTCAAGAACTGTAGCGCTGCTACAGCTGCGCAATTCATTTTCAATCACATCTTGTCTAGGTTTGGGTGTCCTCGCGTCCTTATGAGCGATCAAGGATCACATTTCTTAAATAAAACTATTGCAGTGCTGACTGAAGAATTTTAAGTATACCATCAGAAAAGTACAGCCTATCATCCACAAGCAAATGGGACTGTCGAAGCTTTTAATAAGATCCTGGAGCATGCTTTGACAAAGATTTTTAGTGCTAACAAAAATGATTGGGACCATTGCATTCCAGTAGTGCTATGGGCTTACAGAACTACTTTCAAAAAGTTGACAGGCCATACACCTTTCCTACTGGTTTATGGGCAAGAAGCTGTCATGCCCATGGAATACATTGTTCCCAGCCTCAGAATATCTGCTTTCACTAAGATGTATGACCCATCCATAATGACAGAGAGACTGAAACAGATATTAGAACTCGAAGAGGATAGATTTATTGCAGGTTTCCAGCAACAGGTGCAGAAAGCTCGAGAAAAAGCGTGGCATGACAGACACATTAAGAAGAAACAATTCCAGCAGGGTGATCTTGTGCTCCTCTATGATAGCAAATTCATGAAGTTCCCAGGAAAGTTTAAGACACATTGGAAGGGACCATATATAGTATAGAAAGTTACTGATGGGGGCGCAGTCCAACTAGCTAAGTTAAATGGAGAACTCTTTCCTTCTATGATAAATGGGAGTCATCTAAAGAAGTACAGGGACAGGCCAGGTCCTCAGAATCAGAGGTAGCACCAAGAAAGCAAATCCTAAATACCCAGAACCACTGAAATTGGGTACTGGACCATCCGAGAAGCTCAAGGATAATTTTAGGGGCGAATTTTAGCCCAGTGGGCTATTTTTCCATGTTTTTATCCCAAAAAATATTCGCCATTTTGTATTTTTTGAGGCCCTCTTTCGCCCAATTTTGATGGGGTAAAATTTTTTCACCCTAAAAATCGCCAAATTATTATATAAACGATATAAAACCCTTGGAAATTAAAACATTTTTTGAAAAATATCGCCAATCATTTTATAGTTCGCGTTTTAACAATTGGTAATATTCGCCAACATTTATACACTTTTAAATACGCATGGTTCCTTAAAATCATCCCTGGAGAAGCTGCTCACCACACTGAGGAATGTCGTGGTCTGAAGGATAAAGTGTAGGAAGCCGAAGGTTGGTCAGGGGACGCAGGTTCATCTTGTGTTGAAGTTGAAAGTGGTTTGTTACGTCGTAGGTTGGAACTGTGTCGCAGCCTAGTATGAGATGGATGGGACAAAATGTATTTGACAGCAGCGGCACGTGAGCTACTCTCCCTACCCGTAATTATGAGATTTTGGGAAAATCTCAGGCTGGGTGTGACGAGATTTCTGGTATTCAAGCAGATTTGATGTCATTACTACACTATGATGACAGATTCTGTAACGGAAATTCTATAAGTAAGCTACATTGGCTTGTGAAATCTTCCTTGAAGCACTTCTTGGAGTTTTCTTGACTGGAGCCATGTCAAAAAATTGTGAAGTCCAGGAGCTAGTACGAGAGTTCAGAGAGAGAGGTCTGCAGAACCTTTTGAGTAATATGCTAGTACAGTCATATTCGACTTAGGTACACAGGCAGGCAGAAGTTTTCTCTAAATCAGGCGAAGGCAGGCAGAAGTTTGCTCTAAATCAGGTGAAGGCAGGCACAAATTTGCTCTAACATGGAGCCACGAAGGCCATAAGACCTCACCAAATGACTCTGGGGAGCCCCTCCCTGAAATCTTCCGACATAGCAGAACCATGGAAGCTGTGTGTCTTATGCAGCGTGACACACAATTCCAGGGGACCCCAAGCTGTGGCTGGTTAAGTGTCGCCAACCCGACCAAAGGATGGGGTTGCAGATGGATCCATAAGGCCTTACTCAGCATCAATATCAAACAAAAGAAAGAAGCAGGCAGACGGCGGCTAGCAGGAAGGACTCCAGGAACCAGCGCACAATGTCTTCGCCAAGCAAATTTTACCACCAGCCGAGCAGATAAGTGCCCCGGGACAGGACACTTGTGAGTCTTAGGGGCCTGTTAGGGCGCGCACCTCAACGGTCCCTAAGATGGGTAACTCCGCGGATTTGACTCAAAATAGTATTAGGGGTGTCGGGGGTTGAGTCAAATTCCTCTATTGTAATAAACCCGCGGCTTAAGACTAGGGTTTAGGGTTTTGGGTGCCCATGTTATTGAATCCATGTTTTTGTAAACAGTGTGTTATAAATAGGAACTTGTGTAAATAATAAAGGTTAGGTTTTATGATGTAAGAAAGATTAAGGTGAGGGTAAGGCTGATTTTGTAAGGAAAGGTTAAGTCCCAGCTGTGTGCGTGGACGACCTCTGCAGCTGTGTGCGCAGAGGGTTTTGTAAGAAGATTAAGGAAATATCTGCAGCTGTGTGCGCAGAGGCCTGCTGCTGTGTGCGCGGCTGTTAAGGACTGAAGGGATCTGCAGCTGAGTGCGCAGATCAAATTGTGGTTTTGTAGCAAGTTGAATAAAACACAGTTTGTGGACGTAACCCATACACTGGGGGTGAACCACGTTATATCTGGTGTTGTGGTTTCTTGTGTTGTTTCTCTTTCTGTTGTCTTTCATGCATTAATAAATGTATACATTTGATAACTTAGATCACTGCTAATAACCAGCTTCGCTGTGAATTCCCTGTAGTGGGTTAAGCAAGTCACGGTTGTTTATCTATCTGCAAAGTTGTATATAAGTGAATGATAAAGATGTGTAATTGTTGATTAATAAGTTTATTAAAGGCTAAGGTATAGTAATATCCCTCTCTGCTTGTAGAAACCTGATTCTGCGGCACCCCATAGCTATTTCGGGTGAGACTGCAACCTGCGCGTAGGTTGTTGCCGAAAGGGCCAACACTGTGGGTCTTTTGTTGGTGCGACATAAAAGGATTAAACCCGGGTCTGCCCTATTGCCCAACACTTACTATTTTAGGATTTTCTATTTGGTGCTAATTCTATCTCTGAGTTAGTTGCGGGGTGTTCTCCATTAATGGTTTCCCCGAGGAATAACACTATGTTCATTGTCTCTTGTGTTTGATTACTGTACTTGT
This sequence comes from Pseudotsuga menziesii, assembly GCA_001517045.1. Lineage (NCBI taxonomy): Eukaryota > Viridiplantae > Streptophyta > Pinopsida > Pinales > Pinaceae > Pseudotsuga > Pseudotsuga menziesii. The sequence goes on along the minus strand of LPNX010071300.1, from coordinate 10,129 downwards.
TATTCTTTCAATTAAATATCCTAATATAATGCTAGCTTAATGTTAAAAATTTAACGTGGTATCAGAGCTAACTTGAGAAGAAGACACTGTGCAGCTGCGGGAACTAGGGATTCACTTTTTGTATCCCTCTCCATATATTTTCAGCAAAAGAAGGTTGGAATAAGTCTCCTCCCTAGGGCGCATCTTTCTATTGAAGCAGAATCCAATTATGAGGTTTTTCGGTTTTGGAACCGACACTATTGCTGGAAATTAGGGCTTTTGACAGAAGAGGATTTTTTCAGTGAGCCCAGGTTTGGATTGATATCCTCCCCAGAATCAAAGTTAGGGATCAAAATCAAAGCATTTGGTTGGATAGAACTCCCAAAAAGCAAAAGCCTACTCTGCTCCTAAACCGACACTGCAGAATTTCAGTTTCAAATCCAGATTCTGACATATTGACATGGTAAGATCTAAATATTTTGTATTTCCATTTGAGGTTCTCATTTAATATGTCTCATCATACCAATCTTGATGAAAAGATTGAGGGAACTGATAACTTCTGAGCCTAGAAGTATAGGATCTCCCTGGTCCTGGAAGAGAATGAGTTGGACTCCTACATCAATGAGGAGGTTCTAGTTCTAGAGGGAGATGAGGCTAAGGCCTTACACAAGAAGAAGTTGGTTATGGCAAAGAGGATCATTGCTGATTCAATCAAGGATCACCTCATACCACAGGTGTCCTCCCTAAAGACACCTAAAGCTACATTTGATGCCCTAACCAAATTGTTTGAAGGAAAGAACATAAACTGGAAGATGAAATTGAGGAACCAATTGAAGAATGTGAAGATACAAAATGTAAAAACCATCCAGTTTTACTTTACAATGGTTTCTCAGATAACAGAACAATTGGAAGCAGTAGATGAAGAAGTGGCGAGTGAAGATATTGTAATGAGCACCTTGAATGGTATCCCTAGGACATGGGACTCTTTCATTCAAGGGATCTGTGCCAGAAAGAAGTTATTCAAGTTTAGCAGACTATGTGAAGAATTCTCTCAAGAAGAAGCTCAGATAGCAGCTCGAGAAGAGAAGATGGGAAGTGAAGTTCAAGCTCTCACAATACAATCCAAGAAAACCAGATCTAGCCATCACAGAAGTGAGTACTCTAATCAAAGGAATAACTTTAGAAATCCTAGAGATAAATCTAAGTTCATTTGATATACATGTGATGAAAGAGGACACTTTTCTAGAGATTGTCCTAAGAACAAAATTATCTCTCACAAGAAGAAGACATCATGCTCATGCTGTAGAGGATGATGAACCTTCCACAAAGAGAAACAGACAAGACAACGATGATTCTTCAAGTAATGAAGAATATGTTTTGATTTCCACTCTCACGGGAACTATCACACATAGCAATAATGATTGGCATATAGACAGTGGTGCTTCCAAGCAAATGATAGGATTCAAGAAATCCTTTGTGAAATTATCTGAACATTAATCACCTCACAAGGTGAAACTTGGAGATGACTACCAATATCCAATAAAAGGTAGTGGGGAATCCTCCTATAAGCTAGACTCTGGAAATTCTAGCAAGATGAAATATGTATTGTTGGTACCTGGACTAAAGAAGAACCTCCTCTCCATATTTGCATTAGATGCAAAAGGAATGAGGGTTGCATTTGTAGATGGCCAAGTCCTCATGTGGCCAAAAGGAAAGGATTTTGATGGTGCAGTAGTGATTGGAGAACATGAAGGAGGACTATACAAATTGAAGGGCCAACCAAAACAAGCTTTGGTTCATGACTCAGTAGAACCAAATGAGCTTTGGCATAGAAGGCTTGCACATGTGCATTACATAGCACTAGCACTTGCAAGCAAAGCTGTTGAAGGTCTCCCAGAAATGAAGACAAAACATGAAGGTGTATGCAAAGGATGTGCAAAAGGAAAGAACACAAAGAAGACATTTCCAAGTAGCGAGAGCAAGGAAAAAGGAATCTTGGAAATCATCCACTACGATGTATGCAGTCCAATGTCATCCAATTGACTAAGAGGGTATGCATACTATGTTTCTTTTATTGATGATTTTTCTAGAAAGACATGGATATCATTTATGAAGAACAAAGATGAAGTATTCAACAAATTCAAGAAATTCAAAGCCTTGATCGAGAACCACACTGAAAATAAGATTAAGACTTTTCGATCAGATAATGGCAGAGAATTCACATCAAATGAATTCAAAGAGTTGTGCAAAAACTTAGGGATTAAGAGGGAGTTGTCCACTCCTTATAATCCTCAACAGAATGGGATTGTAGAAAGGAAGAATAGAACTATCATGGAAGCTGCAAGAGCAATGCTTCATGATCAAGATATTTCTATGCATCTTTGGGCAGAAGATTCAAGAACAGTGGTGTATATATAGAACCGTACTCCACACAGAGTACTTGAGAAAAAGAATCCTGAAGATGTCTTCTCTGACAAAAAACCAGAAGTCAGCCATCTCAAAATATTTGGCTGTCTTGTGCACATACAAATTCCGAAAGAAAAGAGGATGAAGTTAGATCCTTTAGGAAAGAAGGGTATATTTGTGGGATACTCTGAAAGCTCAAAGGCTTACAGAATATACTTCCCAGGGTTCAAGAAGATTGACATTAGCAGAGATGTAACATTTGACGAAGATTCAGCCTACATCAAATCTAACAAGAAACCGACTGGAGAACCTGAAGAAACAAGAGAACCTAGAATTCATGACACAATCATGAATGAAGAAATTCAAGAAGAAGATCGAGAATTTGAAGAACCTCAAGAACCTGTAGATCCACCTCTAGAGAAGAATCCTCATAAGAGGAAACCTACTTGGGTACGTGAAATTATCCAAGGTGTAGAAAGATATGGAGCTTCAGAAGAAACTCCCAGAGGAAGAAAGAGAACTAGATCTTGCTCTAGTTACGTAGCCTTACTATGTGACATTATTGATAAAGAACCTTCCAACTATGAAGAAGCAACAGAACGGAAAGAATGGAAGGATTCTATGATAGAAGAGTATCAATCGATCATGAAGAATGATGTTTGGGATGTTGTCCCAAGACCAGAAGGGAAGTCCATTGTAACTTCCAAATGGATCTACAAGATCAAGCATGCTGCATATGGTAGCATCGAGAAATATAAAGAAAGATTCATGGCTCGTGGTTTCTCCCAGAAAGAAGGAATAGATTATGAAGAAACATTTGCACCTGTAGCCAGATACACTTCCATCAAATTAATACTTGCTCTGGTTGTAATGATGAAATGGAAGATACACCATATGGATGTCAAGACTGCTTTCTTGAAGGGTGTAGTAGAATAGGAAGTGTATGTGGAAAATCAACTCTGTTTTGAGACACATGACAGGGAGTCTCATGTGTGCAGATTGAAGAAAGCCCTGTACGATTTGAAATAGGCACCTAGGACATGGTATGATAGAATTGATGGTTTCCTATCCAATTTGGGCTTTACCAAGGGTAAATCAGATTCCAACCTTTAATACAAGGTTGAAGATGGAAACCCAGTGATACTCCTGCTATATGTTTATATCTGTTTGTAACAGGTTTGGATGGGTTGATTGTTGATATGAAGAGGAAACTTGCTACTGAGTTTGAAATGAAGGACTTGGGTATGATGCACTATTTCATAGGAATGGAGGTGTGGCAGAATGTGGATGGAGTCTTCCTTGGACAAGGGAAGTATGCAGTAGAGATTCTGAAGAGATTTAGGATGATGGACTACAAGGCCATAACCACACCTATGGCATCGAACCTGAATCTATTGAGTGATGCTTCATCAGAATCGGTTGATGCTATGATGTGTCGTCAGATGATTGGGTCCTTAATGTACCTAATGAACACGAGACCAGATATTTGATTTGCTATGAACACCTTGAGCCAATTTATGAATGATCCAAGACATGTTCACTTGACTACTGCAAAGCATATTCTGAGGTACCTGAAGGGTAAAATTGATTATGGGCTCAAGTACGAGGCGAATCAAAAGATTAACCTAGAGGGTTATGTTGATTTAGATTGGGAAGGAAGTGCCATCGATAGGAAGAGCACTTCAGGATGTTGCTTCAATATGGGATTAGGTGTGATCTCTTGGTTTAGTAGGAAGCAATCCTGTGTGGCACTAAGTACAGCTGATGCAGAATATGTTGCAGCTTCTTTAGCTAGTTGTGAGGTAGTATGCCTGAGGAAGCTATTGTCTGATTTATTTGATCTCCAGATGGATTCTACTTGTATATATTGCCACAACTAGAGTTGTGTGAAGTTGTCAGAGAACCTAGTGTTCCATGACAAGTCAAAGCATATAGAGATCAAGTATCACTATATCAGGGATATGGTGCAGAGAGGAGTAGTGAAGCTCGAGTATGTCACGATGGACAAACATATAGCTGATGTATTGATGAAGCCATTGGCTAGAGTGAAGTTTGAGTACTTCAGGGAGAAGCTTGGTGTTCTCCAGATCGAGGTTCCTTCCAAGGGGAAATGATGAGACCTAGAGCCATTCTGACATGGGAGAGGATTAAGTTCCTTCCATGCTTAGATGTAAGGGCTGAGCCATTCTGTCATGGTGAGAGGATTTAGGTTCCTTCCATGTCATATGTGAGTGCTGAGCCATTCTGATATGATTGTAGGATTGGTTCCTACATGATCATATGTAAGGGATAAATTCCATTCTTGGAATGGAGGCATCTAGTCAGTTACTAGGAGTACTCAGTCTGGGATTGAGGGTCATTCTGATATGACTATAGGATGTAGTCTTACATGATCAGATGTGAGCGCATGGCCATTCTAATGTGATTGAGGGATGTATCCCACTTGATCAAATATAAGGGCTGATTCCATTCTCTAGGAGAATGGAGGCACCTGGTCAATTACCAGGAATCCTCAGTCTGGGACTGAGAGCCCTTTTGATGCGATGTGTTTACACATAGTTGAATGTAAATGCAGAGCCTTTCTGATAGGATGAGGTCAGATATAAGTGCTGAGCCATTCTGGTGCGATGTGTTTACACATGGTTAGATGTGAGTGCTGAGCCTTTCCGACAAGATGAGTTCGGATGTAAGTGCTGAGCCATTTTGGCGCGATGTGTTTACACATGGTCAGATGTGAGTGTTGGGCATTTTTGACAATATGAGGTCAGATTTGAGTGTTGGGCATGCCTTTTTGATAAGATGAGGTTAGATGTAAGAGCTAGCAGGGCCTTTCTGACTTAGGGTCAGATATAAGTACTGAATACCTATATGAAGGGTAGGCCTACAACTAGCATGAAAAAGGGTTGGCTCTGTAGAACTTCTTGTGATGAGAAGAATTGAGATAGCACCATTATGAGATAGCATGTGATGATTATCCAAACTTGATGATGATCCAGATCAAGTGATGATACAGATGTGATGATGATCCAGACTTGATGACGATCCAAATCAAGTGATGATCCAGTAGTCGTGATGATCCAGATCCCAAGACAAACAAGACTTGAAGACTTGAAGATGAAGAAGACTACAAGACGAAGAAGATGAAGAAGACAAAGAAGACTTGAAGATGAAGATGATGAGATGATCCAGTTGATATAGAGAAGAAGACCAGTGCTGAAAATTGTGTTGAAAGAATACTTTCCTAGTTAAGAGGGAGTGTTGATATATTTGTAACTTCAGAATGTATTCACCTATGTATCTTATGTCTTGTACCCCGATGTTTATTCTTGGATGTGTCTATAATGTAATTGAGTCATGTCATGCCCCGATGTTCCGATCGAGAGGATCTATAATGTAAACAAGTCA
>LPNX010071280.1:134078-150227 GCA_001517045.1 Pseudotsuga menziesii | reverse complement strand
CACCATCATCCTCAATTATGTTATCGTCATGATCATCGTCTAATTCCATGTCATCATTAACTTGATCATGATCAGTATTCGCAGGACCTGCATATTGACCTTCCTCCTGCACTAGTTGTTCCTACGTAATTACCACATTCTCCATGTTTGGAACAGCCCTAGGAGGCCCTTGATTTATAATTACAATTAAAACATCAAACAACGAACGTTAGTCATGTCGATTAAGTAACCAAAATAAAAATGATACAATATACAATTGCAAAAACTATCAATATAAAGACTAAATGATATATAATCATGAATTATATTGACTTACCAATGGATGATATTCATGCCCCCCCTCAACATGTCCATGTTCTCTACAATGTCTTTTAGCTGTTTTGATCAGTAACCTTCTCGTATTAAAGCCCCTACATCGACTGCAAGGACAATAACATTTTCCATCACCCCTTCTTTCCAGTCCCTCCCACAACCTAGCAAGCAATTGTCGATTTTGTTCTGCCGGATCTTGATGACCTGTAACATCATTGTTACGTGACATTTTATTACTCAAACCCTAAGAACAAAGTACGAGCAAACCCAAGTATATGATGAGTCTTCTTTTCCACAAGGGTTAGAACCAAATCCAAAGAGCAAGACCAAAATCGGCCAAGACCAAGTGGGAAGATCCCCACAAAAGAGCAAGGCCAAAATCCAAGACCAAGTGGGAAGATCCCCACAAAAGAGCAACGCCAAAATCCAAGACCGAGTGGGAAGATCCCCACAAAAGAGCAACGCCAAAATCCAAGACCAAGTGGGAAGATCCCCACAAAAGAGCAACGCCAAAAAAAAACCCTTAGGAATTTCGCACTTCTTGTCCAAGAGATAAGTGCGAGACTCAGTGTGTGAGATAATGAACCTAGTCGTACATATATTTATATGAATGTGTGTAGGAAAATGAACCTAGGATTTCCATTTTAATGTGTGTGGGATAATGAACCTAAGCGACGACGCTTTCCGTTTTAAATAATTAACCAATTAAGACAAATTTTTAAATGATTAAGCAAATTAAGCGGCGTCACTTAAGCGACACTTAGGAGGATATCCGTCGCTTAAGAGATGCTTGGAATCCTGGTCGTTGCTTAAGCAATGCTTATCCCCACCATTTCAAAAAAAAAATTTATCTTTCAAATTTTTTTTATCTTTCTGATTTTTGGCACGGTTAAAAGAATAAATCCACGCACCGTTGGAAAAAACCGTCGGATTTTGGATCGAAATGTACTAGTGCATCTATGAGATTCTCGTCCTTTGTAGGATTTTATCTTCAACCTTGTAGTAAAGGTTGGGATATCCATCACTCTAGTTGATCCTCAATCTCCTCATGTAACTATATGTGCTATCCCATGGGTTCCTACTAAGCTTGTACAATCATTTTTTGCATAGGTGGTTCTCTATAGAGAGTCTCAAACCATATATGTTTATCGATCTGTTATTATACTTTGATTACACTAAATTTCTAGAGTAATATCCACCACTTAAGAGGTGTGTTTATCCCCTATACAGGGTATTTTTTAAGGATTATAATAGTATACTTAAGTATAGTATTCTAGGCGATTGTTCTGGATTGATAAAACAAGTTTATAGATAGGTAGGCGAATATTAAATATGAAACATAAAATTAACAGTGAAATGTATAAATTTTGATGAATATTATGATAAACAAACCTATTTTATTTAAATATAGGCGATATTAAACACCAAATAGCGAATTTATTTTTTGAAAAAAACCAAAAAAACAGCCAATTGGCAAAATTTCACCACTAAACATTACCTTGCCTCTAGATTAGTATCTTTCCATAATCGACTCTCTCTTTCTAATAGAAACCACAAACCTCACATTGTATCTTTTGATACTTTGATCTGATGTATACTTGATCTTGTAGATATACTTGGAAGACTTTACAAAACTTCCCTTCATGTATCGAACTCATATGCAAACATCATTCTATATGATCGATTGGTACTTCTTGATCATATCATCCTTCCATTCGCCCTTCTTGGGACATTATTTCACAAAGTGTCATTTCTCATCACAACCGAACATTTGAGTGATGAGATGTCCTTCTTATGAAGTCCTTTTATTCTTTGTGGGAATGTTATTTCTTCTTGGCATGATTTGTTATGGATCAATCGTCATATCCATCCATGAATAGAGATTCTTCTTATGTGCATTTATCCATAGGTGAAATTCCTTCTTGAATGAAATATTCATATGAACTTGGGAGACTACTCAAGGTTTTAATCTATGCTTCTACTTCTTTGGCATTGTCTCCAATGGCTTCTAATTGCTCCTTGAGTTCAGATCTCCTTGTGAAGTAACATTGAATTTTTTCTAACAATTGTACCTTCACATCCTTGAGTTGAGTTCTCAAGGTCATCTTCGTACAAGTAGTTCATTGCATTGAACATATCCTTGGGAGTCTTCAAGGATGATACATGTGATATCCAATGGAGACAAAAATACTCATCTTTGTTTTGACTAGGTCCTTATTTTTCTTTGCTTTGAATTCATCTCCCTTTGTATATGCATCTTCTTCTTTGAAATAATTCTAAGTGTCATGCTTCTTCAAGTATGAGAAGCACTCTATACTTCCATGCTTAGAGTTCTTGAATATTTCAATCTTGTCCTCAATATTGGTACTGTTTGTCATCATGAACAAAAACGAGAACCTCAAATGGAAATAGAGAGGATAGAACTTATTAATGAGATTGCTTCAACTTGATGCTTGCTTGAAAGATCTTCTTGAATATTTCTTCTAGTGGACCTAGGATTTGACATAGAAACCCTAATTTTTCAACTTAGGTATCTTCATATATTATTGGATAGAAATATGCACCTCCTCAATGCAAGCTAAGCATAATACTTATTTTCCCAAAACTGTGGGCATAACTGCAAAATATCTAATGCCCTAGTTTTCCCTGGTAGTAGTGTTAGGTCAAAAATTGAAAATACACAAAATGAGAAACTTATTACATATAAATATTACCCTCTAAGGGCAAGTTTGATGGTCCTCCTTTTTCAACTGATTGGTGGATGGAAGTGTTTGGAACAAGAAGCCCTAGTTTTTCTCTAGTTTCTTCTACATAATTGACTGATATTGTTTCTGATATAGATTCAAATTTCCTGCTCCTAAAATTCTGAAACCTCTTCCTGAGGTAGCATGGTCTATACTATTTCCAACCACATATGAAAGATTAGAATTGGATTCACCAGGTGGGACTTATGTGAATTTTCCCAAGGTGAATTATTGTTATATTTTTAACATTAAGCTAGCATTATGATAGGATCTTTAACTGAGAGAATAAAAAGCACAACAATCAAACACAAGAGACAATTAACACAATGTTTTTCCTCAGGGAAACCATAAATGGATAAAACCCCACAACTTCCTCATATATAGAATTAACACCAAAATTAAAACCCCAAAATAGTAAGATGATCTCTCGATAGTAGTAACCTCTTTCTTCCTTGCCCCGATGTCTTCTTTTTCCTCAACTATGCACTATAACTGAGTGTGAGTGAGTGTGTGATAAATAGAGAGGAGCTCTCTATTTATACTAATTCCCAACTTGAACAAACACAACTAGGGTCGAATTCACTAGGTGAGTCTAATAACCCTAGTGCCCCAAAACTGCGGGGACTTTAACCCTTGATCAATAGGAGGGTTACCCACAATGACTTGACATGACATGTTTACATTATAGAACCTCCCGATAGGAACATCAGGTCATGACACAACTCAAGTACTTCCTAGAATAAACATCAGGTTACAATATATAAGAAATACAAGTGAATACATTCCAAAGTTACAATTACATCAACACTCCCTCTTAACTAGGAAGGTATTCTCTCGACACAATTTTCATCACTGGTCTTCTTCTCTGGATCATTTTTTCATTTGCATCTTCAATTCTTGTTCATCTTCAAGTCACCTTCATCTTCAGGTCATCTTCATCTTCATCTTCGGATCTAGATCATCACTCGATCTGGATCATCATCACTCGATCTGGATCATCATCACTTGATCTGGATCATCATCACTCGATCTGGATCATCACTGGACATCATCATTGGATCTAGATCATCACTCGATCTGGATCATCACTGCTGGATCATCATCATTGGATTATCATAGGTGCTATGTCATGATTCTTCTCATAACAAGAAGTTCTATAGAGCCAGCCCTTTTTCATGCTGGTTATAGGCCTGGCCTCCATGTAGGTCCTCTTCAGCGTTTATATCTGAAACCAAGTCAGAGTGGCCTGCCTAGAACTTACATATGACCATGAGAGGAACACATCCAACACCATGTTAGAAAGGCATGCCTAGCACTCACATTTAATCATGTAGGAACCAATTCTATAATCACATCAGAAATTCCCAACACTCACATTCACTAGTATGATAGGACACAAATACTATCATCTGTGAAAAGGCTCAGCACTTACAACCACCAGCATGATAGGACACAAATACTATCATCTATGGAAAGGAATAGCACTCACATCCACCAGCATGGAAGGACACACCTACTACCATCCGTGAAAAGGCACAGCACTTACAATCACCAACATGATTGGACACACCTACTATCATCTGTGAAAAGGCATAGCACTCACATCCACTAGCACGATAGGACACACCTACTATAATCTATGGAAAGGCCAGCACTCACATCCACCAGCATGATAGGACACACCTACTATCATTTGTGGAAAGGCTCTGCACTTACATCTGATCATGTGGGAACCAATCCCATAGTCACATCAGAATGGCTCTCAGTCCTAGACTGAGGATTCCTAGTAACTGAACAGGTGCCTCCATTCAAAGAATGGCAGTAGCCCTTATATCTGACACCAAGTCAGAATGGCCATCACTCACATCTGACATGGAAGGAACCAATCCTCTCACCATGACAGAATGGAAACAACCCTTATATCTGATCAAGTGGGAACACATCCCTCAATCACATCAGAATGGCCATGCACTCACTTCTGATCATGTAAGACTACATCTTACAATCAGCTCAGAAAGGTCGTTAGTCCTAGACCAAGTATTTCTGGTACCTCACCAGGCAGCTCCATTCCAAGAATGGCTATAGCCCTTATATCTGATCATGTAGGAACCAATCCTACAGTCATATCACAATGTCTCAGCACTCATATCTGACATGAAAGGAACCAATCCTCTCACCATGATAGAATGGCTCAGCCCTTACATCTAACCATGGAAGGAACCAATCCTCTCACCATGTCAGAATGGCTCACGGACTCATCACTTCCCCTTGGAAGGAACCTCAATCTGGAGAACACCAAGCTTCTCCCTGAAGTACTCAAACTTCACTCTGGCCAATGGCTTCATCAAAACATCAGCTATCTGTTCATCCATCACAACATACTAGAGCTTCACTGCTCCCCTCTGCACCATATCCCTGATATAGTGATACTTGATATCGATATGCTTCGACCTGTCATGGAACACCCAGTTCTCCGACAACTTCACACAACTCTAGTTTTCGCAGTATATACAAGTAGCATCCAATTGGAGATCAAATAAATCAGACAATATCTTCTTCATCCATACTGCCTCACAACTAGATGAACAAACTGTGGCATACTCTAATTCAGCTGTACTCAGTGCCACATAGGATTTCTTCCTGCTAAACCAAGAGATCACACCTGATCCCATTCTGAAGCAACACCTTGAAGTTCTCTTCCTATCGATGGCACTTCCTGCCCAATTTGAATCAACATAACCTTCCAAGTTAATCTTCTGACTCACCTCATACTTGAGCCCATAATCAACTGTACCCCTCAGGTACCTCAGAATATGATTTATATCAATCAAGTGAACATGTCTCAGATCTGTCAAGAACTGGCTTAGGGTGTTCACAACAAAGCAAATATCTGGTCTCGTGTTTGTCAGGTACATCAAGGACCCAATCATATGACAATACATCATGGAATCAATTGAATCTGATGAAGCATCACTCAGTAGCTTCAGGTTTGATGCCATAGGTGTGGCCATAGCCTTGCAATCCATCATCCTGGATCTCTTCAGAATCTCTACCATATATTTCCCTTGTCCTAGGGAAATCCCATCTGCACTCTGCCACACCTCCATGCCTAGAAAATAATGCATCATACCCAAGTCTTTCATTTCAAACTCGGAATCAAGCTTTCTCTTCGTATCATTAATCAACCCATCCATACCTGTTACAAATAGATCATCTACATATAGTAGGAGCATCACTGGGTTTCCATCTTCAACCTTGCAGTAAAGGTTGCATTCCTCTTTACTCTTGGTAAATCCCAAACTAGATAGAAAGCTGTCAATTCTACCATACCATGTCCTGGGTGCTTGTTTTAAACCATACAAGGATTTCTTCAATCTACACACATGAGACTCCCTATCATGTGTCTCAAAACCAAGTGGCTGCTCTACATACACTTCCTCTTATACTACACCATTCAAGAAAGCGGTCTTGACATCCATTTGGTGTATCTTCCATTTCATTACTGCAGCCAGAGCAAGTATTGATCTAATGGAAGTGTATCTGAATATAGGTGCAAAAGTTTCTTCATAATCTATTCCTTCTTTCTGGGAGAAACCACGAGCAACAAATCTTGATTTATAATTTTTCAATGCTACCATCTGCAGCATGCTTGATCTTGTAGATCCATTTGGAAGTTACAACTGACTTCCCTTCTAGTCTTGGGAAAACATCCCAAACATTATTCTTCATGATCGATTGATACTCTTCGATCATAGCATACTTCCATTCTTTTCAATCTACCGCTTCTTCATAGTTGGAAGGTTCTTTATCGATGAAATCACATAACAATGCTACATACCCGAAGCAGGATCTGATCCTCTTTCTTTCTCTCTAATTCTCTTCAGGAGCCCCATATCTTTTCGCACCTTGGATAGCTTCTCGTACCCAATCAAGCTTCCTCTTGTGAGGATTCTTCTCCTGAGGTGGATCTATAGGTTCTTGAGGTTCTTCAAATTCTCGATCTTCTTCTTGAGTTTCTTCAGTCATGGTTGTATCATGAATCCTGGGTGCTTCTGTTTCTTCAGGTTCTTCAGTAGGTCTCTTTCTGTATTTGTTGTAAGTTGTGTCTTCATCAAATGTTACATCCCTGTTGATGTCAATCTTCTTTAATCCTAGGAAGTATATTCTGTAAGCCTTCGAGCTTTCAGAGTATCCCACAAATATACCCTTCTTTCCTGAAGGATCTAATTTTGTCCTCTTCTCTTTTGGAATGTGTATGTACACTAGATAGCCAAATATTCTGAGATGGATAACTTGTGGTTTCTTGCTGGAGAAGGCTTCTTCAAGAGTCTTGTTCTCAAGTACTCTGTGTGGAGGATGGTTATGTACATACACCGTTGTTCTAGAAGCTTCTGCCCATAGATGCATAGGCAGGTCTTGATCATGAAGCATTGCTCTTGCAACTTCCATGATAGTTCTATTCTTCCTTTCTGCAATCCCATTTTGTTGTGGATTATATGGAGTGGACAATTCCCTCTTAATTCCTGAGTCTTTTCATAACTATTTGAATTCATTTGATGTGAATTCTCCGCCATTATCTGATCAAAAGGTCTTGATCTTCTTTTCTATGTGATTCTCGATCAAGGCTTTGAATTCTTTTAACTTGTTGAATACTTCATCTTTGTTCTTCATGAAGTAAATCCATGTCTTCCAAGAAAAATCATCAATAAAAGAAACATATTATACATACCCACTGAGAGATTTTTATAAAATTGGTCCACATACATTGGAGTGGATGATTTCCAAGATTCCTTTTGCTTTGATTTCATACTTGGAAATGTCTTCTTTGTGTTCTTTTCTTTTGCACATCCTTTGCAGACCCCATCATGTTTTGCTTGAATTTCTGGAAGACCTTCAACAGCTTTTCTTGCAATTGGTAGTGCTCTATAATGCACATGTGTAAGCCTTATATGCCAAAGTTCATTTGGCTCTACTGTGTCATGGACCAAGGCTTGTTCTGGATGGCCCTTCAATTTGTACAATCCTCGTTCTTGTTCCCCAATAACTATTGCATCATCAATAGTATTTCCCTTTGGGCACATGATGACTTGACCATCTATAAATGAAACCCTCATTCCTTTTATATCTAATGAAGATATGGAGAGGAGGTTCTTCTTTAGTCCTGGTACAAACAATACTTCCTTCATTCTCATAGACATTCCAGAGTCTAGCTTATAGGAGGATTCCCCACTACCTTTTATTAGATACTGGTAATCATCTCCGAGTTTCACCTTGTGAGGTGATTCATGTTCTGATAGTTTCACAAATGATTCCTTGAATCCTGTCATATGTTTGGAAGCCCCACTTTCTATAAGCCAATCATTACTTCCATGAGTAATGTTTCCCGTGAGAGCGGAAATCAAGACATATTCTTCCTCACTTGAAGAATATTCACTTTCATATCTAGTTCTCTTTGTTGAAGGTTCATCATCCTCTATAGCATGAGAATGATGTCTTCTCTTGTTTCCCTTCTTCTTGTGAGAGGCATTTTTGTTTCTAGGACATTCTCTAGCATAGTGTCCTTTCTTGTCACATGTATAACATCTGATTCTAGACAAATCTTTTCTATTGTTATATTTATGAAAGGACTTACCTCTGGAGTGATGAGAACTTCTTTTGGTTTTCTTGGAGTGTACTGTGAGAGCTTGATCTTCACTTCCCATATTTTCTTCTTGAGAGCACTTTTCCCATAGTCTGTTGAACTTGACTAACTTCTTTTTGGCATAGATTCCTTGAATAAAGGAGTCCCATGATCTAGGGAGACCATTCAAGGTGGTCATTACAAACTCTGCATTCTCCACTTCTTCATCTACTGCTTCTAGTTGTTCCTTGATCTGAGAGACTCTTGTAATGTAAGACTGGAGGGTCTCTGCATTCTGGATCTTTACATTCTTCAGTTCATTTCTCAGAGTCATTAGAGGAAATTTCAACTCAAAATGGGCCTCCTAAAAAGAATTTATAAAATAATAGTTAAAATAATAAAATAATATTTATTAATTTTGGAGGAAGAAAAGGAAAAACCTACTTTTTTGTTTGTATTTTTGACATATAGCCTCGTGTTTTTACTCAAATTTTGATCAGGATAGCTTGTTGGATGTGTAACTAAATTCCACATCCAACGAGTACCCACGCGGCATATTTTTGATGGACCCCGCTAACCCAAAAACAAGAAATACCTGAAAAAACATGATGATGATGTCATCATCACATTTTTTCAGGTATTTCTTGTTTTTGGGTTAGCGGGGTCCATCAAAAGTATGCCGAGTGGGTACTCGTTGGATGTGGAATTTAATTCCACATCCAACGAGCTCTCCTGATTGAAATTTGAGTAAAAACACGGGGAGATATGTCGAAAATACAAACCAAAAAAAGTAGTTTTTTTTATGATACCTATCCCCAAATTTATATTAAAAAAGTGTTTAAGACCTATACGGTATTTCAAATTTAAAGCAATTTCATTGGCTAACACATGATGACATGGAATTTGAATCAAAGTTAAAAGGCCCATTTTGAGTTGAAATTTCCTCTAATGCATCTTTCAGTTTATGTTCTTCCCTTCAAACAACTTGGTTAGGGCAGCAAACATAGCTTTAGGCGTCTTTAGGGGGGACGCTTGTGGTATGAGGTGATCCTTGATAGAGTCAGAAATGATCCTCTTTTCCATAACGAACTTATTCTTATGTAAGGCCTTGGCCTCATCTCCCTTTGAAATTGGAACCTCGTCACTGATATAGGAGTCCAACTCATTTTCTTCCAGGACCAGGGAGATCCTATACTTCTCGGCTCGGAAGTTATCGGCTCCCTCAAGATTTTCATCAAGCTTGGTATGATGAGACATATTAACTGAGACCCTCAAATGGAAATAAAAAAATATTTAGATCTTACCAAGTCAAGATGTCGGATCTGGATTTGGAGCTGAAATCCTATAGTGTTGGTTCAGGACCAGATTAGGGTTTTTATTTTCTAGAGTTCTGTCCAACCAAATGATTTGAATTTTATCCCTAACTTTGATTTTGGGGAGGAGATCAATCTAGGCCTAGGCTCACTGAAAAATTCCTCTTCTGTGGAAATCCCTAATTTCTGGCAGCAGCGTCGAGTCCAAAACTGAAAAAGCTCAGAATTGGATTCGGTTTTGACAGAAAGATGCACCCTAGGGAGGAGAGTTATTCCAACCTTATTTTGCTGAAAATATGTGGAGAGAGAACCACAAAGTAGGAATCCCTAGTTCCCGTAGCTGCACAGTGTCTTCTTCTCAGGTTAGCTCTGATCCCATGTTATATTTTTAACATTAAGCTAGCATTATATTAGGATCTTTATTTGAGAGAATAACAAGCACAACAATCAAACACAAGAGACAATGAACACAGTGTTTTTCCTTGGGGAAACCATAAATGGGGAAAACCCCGCAACTTCCTCATAGATAGAATTAGCACCAAAAGTAAAAGCCCAAAACAGTAAGATGATCTCCTGACAGTAGTAACCTCTTTCTTCCTTGCCCCAGTGTCTTCTTCTTCCTCAGCTATGTGCTACGACTGAGTGTGGGTGAGTGTGTGATAAATAGAGAGGCTATCTCTCTATTTATAGTAATTCTTGACTTGACTAAACCCAACTACGGCCGACTTCACTAGGTGAGTCTAATAACCCTAGTGCCCTAGAACTACTGGGACTTTAACCCTTGATCAATAAGAGGGTTACCCACAATGACTTGACATGACTTGTTTACATTATAGAAACTCCCTATAGGAACATCGGGTCATAACATGACTCAAGTACATCCTGGAATAAACATCGGATTACAATATATAAGAAATACAAGTGAATACATTCCGAAGTTACAATTACATCAACAATTATTTGAGGACGGTTTAGCATAGAAAATTTGTATGGACTTCCATGTGTCACTATTTCACTTACACAGTATGAAAACTAGACCAACGAAACTAAATTTTGTTCCCTATATGCAACATCTTGCGAAATTTCATTTGGACCTTCCTAGATAGAGATATAGAATTTCTCCCTAGGTCACCTATTTAAGGCTGAAACCCTGAATTGGAGGAATCATATATCCAATATTATAGTAAATATGAGGCTGAAACTTTCACACAAGGTACACAAATATTTCATATTCGACCTTTTAAAGTTTCATATCTTGATCCTTCTACAAAATTGAGTTATAGTGAACATTCCAAGATGACTATATTTTCCCTTCTAGGGTTTTTAAGCATGGAACCCTAATCTCCAGTAGTTGTAGTTGTAGCAATGTCTCAGCTGCACAAAGACTTATTTCAGGGTGGCTCTGATACCATGATATATTTTTAATGGTTATACAATATCTAAATAAATTTATCATCATAACATCATAACCATAAGCAAACAATCATTGAAAGAAATACAAGCACAACAACACAAAAGAACACAAGGATTTATCTTCGGAAACCCTCATGGAGGAGAAAACCTTCCTCAATACAGAATTCTATAAAGTATAGTGTAAAACCCGAAGAACAAGAATAACTGCTCCTCTCCCACAATACTCTCTCTCTCTCTCTCTCTCTCTCTCTCTCTCTCTCTCTCTCTCTCTCTTTCTCTCTCTCTCTCTCTCTCTCTCTCTCTCTCTTGTGAGATGCTTGAGTGTAAGGCGTGTAAGAATGAGAGATGCGCCTCACCTATTTATATTCATTAGGTGAGTGACTCAACTAACTAACTAGGTTTTACAGGTTCTCTAATTGGGTCCGACCTTCCTAGGAAGACAAAATACATTTTATATATTACTTTTCTAGGTACTATTGCCCCGAATTACAACATAGGTTTTACCTCATGGCTCTTACATGACCAATTACATCAAGGACATCTCTGAACGAAGGAATAACATATCCAAAGAGAATACAATAAAAGTACAATATAATGTCTTCCGAAGTTACAATACTTTAACAACACAGAGTATGAAATATGAAGGTCTTCATTACACTGAGGCTATTGTAACAATTTGTACAAATGTAGAACTTAGGAAAATATATTTAAATGTACATAATAATTTTTGGATTTTATACTTTGATGGTTCTAATTCTTAGGAGGGTGCAGGAGTTGGATGTGTCCTTAGGGATCTAATGGAAATAAAACCCGAATTTCATGTAGACTAGAGTTTTAATGTACAAATAATATTGTTGAATATGAATCTGTTATTTAAGGACTCACAAATGAAATTGATTTCAAAGTGAAATGCTAAAAGTAATTGGTGATTCATAAATTATTTACAAACAGGTACGCAACACAATAGTTTTTATTTATAATCACCTAAAACATTATCAACTGAGGTATGGATGCTTATCAACAATTTTAATGATTTTAATATTATTTTTGTACCTTGGTCCGGAAATTTAGACTTTGATTTGCTAGAAACTGTAGCTGCAAAATTGATTCCTGCATAAAATTTCTTAATTGACAATTTTTTTCTACAATTAATTTGTAGGCCCTATCTTCTAGACAACATAACTAAGTGGAGGGTATTTGATAATGATGATTAGATTCTAAATTTTTTCACTAAATAGTATACCTTTAAAGTATCAATTATTGATGAACTATAACATGATTAATCAATCAATATTTCTTCCGAGGAAAATGAACCAAGACCTAATGTTAATATATTGTAACTTCAGAAGATATTCTACTTGCACTAATTGTATTCCTCCTTCAGGAGTTGTCACTGATTTAATTGGTCATGTAAGAGTCATTCAAATAATCAATGTAAACCTTCGGATGTAAGTCAGGTCAATAGTACCCTTGAGTAATTATAATAAATATTATTTTGGTGCCCTACTAGTTAGGTCGGCCCTGTCAGTTAGACAAGTTGACCCACTTAGGTTTCAGGACAAGTCAAGAGTCAAATATAAATATGGAAGTTCCTTCTTCATTTGTACACACTCACTCAACCATGTTTTCAAGAGAGAGAAGAAGAAGTGCACCATAAATAGGAAAGAAGCAATTGTCTGGGGTTTTACATTGTTTTGTTTGAGCTCTATACTGAGGAAGTTTTATTAGGTTTTATTCCCCACGAGGGTTTACCGGGATAAACATTTTGTTCTCTTCTGTGACTCTACTTGTTGTTATTTCAGTGATCTTACCATCTTAATTTGTTTTAGAATAGCATCTAAGTAATAAGAAAACTTAACATGTTAGTAGAGCTACCCTGAAAGGATACATTGTACAGCTAGGGTTTATTGTTCTAAAAAAATATCTCAATAGATCAACCTGAAAATAAGGTCAACTAATCTCGACGTAGAAGGGTGCATCTTTCTGTGAAGACAAAACTGAATTTCGAGAAGTTTCATTTTTGGGACCGACACTATAGGGCTTCAAGTTTTTTGAGGTTACATCATCAATATTAGAAAAATGAATATGCAATATATATCTCCTTGGGGAGGTGAACATTTCCCAACACTCATTCCTACAAGTGATTCCAACTTAAAAATTAAGGTTTTACCATCAAACCCTAGGTCATCCTAAATAAGGTCAGCCAGGAGCAGGATTTTCCAGGTAAGTATTGTCTCTCCTATTTCCATTTGAGGTTCTCTTTCTGTTTATGATGAAAAATAATACCAAGCTATATGAGAAGCTTTAGGGTGTTGAAAACTTTAGAGCATGGAAGTATCGGATAATGCACATCCTAGAAGAAAAAGATCTAGAAGGATTCATAAAGAAGGAAGTTGTAGAACCTAAAGGAGATGAAGCTAAGGCCAAGCACAAGAAATATATGATCAAGGCTAAAAATAATAATATTTGAATCAATCAAAATAATTTTATCTCTCAAGCATCTTCAAGGAGAACACAAAAGGAAATTTTTGATGCCCTATTGTTACAGAGAGAAACTTACTATGGCTTAGGGGTACCACAGTAGACAGTATGACACCAGAAATAAATCATTTCCAATATGTAAGAGAAATAAAAAATCTAACAATAAGGGATATAAATTCATACCTTATTTATGATGGTTGAAGTAAATCCCCATTGATATTTTCCAATCACGCTTGCATTAACAATTTTCTCTCAACAACAAAAAACAAGACAAGCATGATATATAATAATGTGTTAGAGATACTCTAGCATATAATCAATAATGTATAAGAAAATAAATAAATACATGGATAAAATATATTCAAATGCACATAAATTGGACAAGAAATGGATATTTCTATTAATAAATCAGAGATACAATAGTGACAAACTCTGTCGGCACTTCTGCGAACCGGAGAGAATGAGTCCTCCACCTAGGCCTCCACTACATCAATACTCCATCTCTTGATATCAAGATCACAAGGAAAAGGAAAGCTTGGGAAGAAAACTATGTGCTCCAAAGGGACAAAGAGATGCAAACTCAAGTATAAGCAAAAATGAGGCAACAATGGACTATAGTTTCCTTACTCTTCAATTTCCCCCCTTCAATGTATCCAAGAGGCTCAATATATAGCACTCGAAAGAGGTAATGGAGGGTCGAGTCTGAGCGTACTCAAGGCATATGGAAGGAAAATAATCAATTTATTTAGACTAATATGAGGAAAAATCCAAAAATATTTGTCTTTATGCACACATCCCTATGTACGTGGGTTTGAGGTCAAAAGTTGCATATACACGTGAGTATAACTTTAAAAGTCACATATAGGTATAAACAGATAATTTTTGGGAATAATATTGGAACATAAAAGTATAATATAGGTCCATGAGGTCCAAAGAGTCGGCAGAGGTACATGGAAGTCCATAAAGGTGTGATCTACCAGGCATGGAAAAATCAGCTATAATAGATGCCCCCTAATGTGTGAGGTTAGATGGGTAACATGATGGCCGAAATACATTATATAATCCATCCCATAAGTGAGTAAAGAAGACCCAGGTGGAATAACCAACCAGTCATCAATACAATACAATGATCAATATTTGCATGTGACTACAAATACATATAGCATTATTGGATACATAAGAGTACAATGGCCATGAATAGGCATGATATACGAATGTCATGTGTGGTCATCGCCACGTACAATATATAATGAATCAAGATATCCATAAGGATGAATATATCTGATATACACTGGAATATGATCACGAGAGCTGACATCTCATGAATACTGACATGGTCAAGGAGGTAACATATATGGAATGCCACCAAGCTAGAAGGTCTTCTACACAAACCACTGTGAGTAAATGTCCTACTATATGAATAAAGGTGTCGAGGTCGAATGGACCAACTGAGTCCGATTGATCTCTCAATAATCGAATCCGACTATCATGTTGGATGATAAATAAGAATAATATATATTAGATGATGAATATTACAATGATTTATTGGCCTTAAATATGGCTTGGGAATTCATGATGAGGAGACACCTCCTTTCATACTAACCTAACTTATAAATTATTTAATTATTTTCTTATTTATGTTCGTTACATTGCCACTCCCTTTAAGGGAACTTTGTCCTCAAAGCTTGAGTATTTTCCTAATGTTGTCTTTATTCTGGCTCTATGTCGCATTGATGACTTGAGAGGTGCGATTTTGATTACGACCATTGCCTCATTTTGATTATTATGTCTTGGTATTTGCAATAGGTATGAACTTGGTTAATTTTTGTTTACGCTTTTTCTACTTGTGTGATTACTTCTTTTAACTATGTTTTTCATCAATTGAACATGCACAGCATACATTACGACCTTAACTATTTTTGTTTTGTTATCCCCAACACATTTTGTGTCAATTCCCTTGAATGGGATCCTTATGCTTATAATGCTCATAAGAACACTGGTCTTATCGTGTCTCTGATAGATATTATAGTTGCTTATATTGATGTTCTTTATAGCCATCTTTGTGATGATATATTTCCTTCCTGTGTTTGTGATTGTGACATTTTTGTCACAGCATTGATCATCCTTCTTGTTAGCAACATTGGCTTGTCTCTTATCATAATCTTGGTCAGGATCATCCTTCTCCTTGTCAATTATTTCGTTGTCAATTCCATTATTACTAGGGTATGTTATATCTTTGTATTGCATGTTATATTGATTGATTCCA
>LPNX010071280.1:60620-121953 GCA_001517045.1 Pseudotsuga menziesii | reverse complement strand
TATATATATATATATATATATTGTTTTGTTATTTTTTGGCTGCACGTTTATGAAATATATATGTTGTTTTATTCTTTTTTTGCTGCATGTTTATGTTGCGGAGATATTCTTTCTTTTTTCTTTGCAGCAATCATTTCTTCTGTTAATGGTTGTGGTTTTGTTAGTTTTTTGCTACACGTTTTATGGCACATGGATCTTTGTGTGAATTGAAGGAAAATGAGAAATGTTGGCTTTTGCAATAGCATGGTTTTCATGTTGGAATATATATTAATATATATTTCAATATTTATTTATTTTAATATATAAATCGAAATACATAATAATATATATTTATTTTGGTTTCAGTTTCAATAATTGGATTTGGTTTCACTTTCAAAACCTCTTCCTACATAGTAAAATTATAATATCAATTTAAAAAACTTACCTATCGGTTGCGGAGATATTCTTTCTTTTTTCTTTGTAGAAATATTATCTTCTGTTAATGGTTGTGGTTTTGTTAGTTTTTTTTGCTGCGCGTTTTATGGCACACAGATCTATGTGCGAATTGGAGGAAAATGAGAAATGTTGGCTTCTGCAATAGCATGGTTTTCATGTTGGAATATATATTAATATTTATTTCAATATTTATTTATTTTAATATATAAATTGAAATATATATTAATATATATTTATTTTGCTTTCAGTTTCAATAATTGGATTCGGTTTAAATTTCAAAACCTCTTCCTACATAGTAAAATTATACTATCAATTTAAAAAACTTACCTATCGGTTGCGGAGATATTCTTTCTTTTTTCTCTGTGGCAATCTTCTCTTTCTCTTCTCTTTCTCTTCTCTTTCTCTTTTCTTTGCCGCAGTCTTTTGTTTGGGGAAGATCTTCTCTTTTTTTCTTTGCGGCAATATTCTCTTTCTATTTTCTTTACGACAATCTTCTGTTTGGGGCAGATCTTCTCTTTGCGGCAAATATTCCTCCTCTTGATAAATTCTTATGTATTTTTTTATTATCTATTCGTGTTTATATATTAGTTGTTTCAAAACACACGTCATTTTGTTTTTATTTTAATGAGCCAAAAAAATTATTTACTTTTAATTAAAAGCCGACAAAATATACATCATAAGTAAATAGAAGTAAATATTTTTAGCCGGCCTTTACATGAGGAACATTACATAATGTTACAACATCTCTCTCATAATCGAAAATCTTAAGTAAATAGAAGTAAAAATTTATACCCAACATTTACATGAGGAACATTACGTAACGTTACGTGACAAGATCTCCCCCATACTGGGTTGTAGAGCGCTTCTCAACGCAATAAGAGAATGAAGTTACAACTAAGCCTTGATGTTGATGGATTCAATCTCCACAATACATCTACAATATTTCACAATCTATGAACATCCCTTCACATATGAGCCAAACCTACTTTTCCTCTAGTTCAGACTTCAATCCAACAGCATAAGGATACTTTATTTGGCCTCCCCCCACTCACATCAAGAAGGCTTCATTTATAGGCCCAAAACACATGAGATAGGCTTGGAAGAGGATAGGAGGCAATCCCAATAGGTAGGTTAGGTGAATTCCACCTTTCCTAAGAAAATAGGAACTGACTCCATAGAGGCTTCTGGACGGAATCTTCCAGAACCTTATTTTTTCCCTTTTTTGGCTTATCGGTGCTCCCAGCATAAGAGATAGGTGCGCTGAACTAATTTTATGCCAAAGAAAGGTCGGATCGACACTTTTTGCTCCATTATTGGAGGCATCTTAGACACTCTATGTAAAAAGGGATAATGTGTTGTCCCTCCAATATATGGGAAAAACAAGTCAAGGTGTCCCAGGCTAAGGTCTTCAGAAGGAAAATGGACTATGTGGAATTTCCAGGAAGGCTGATAAGCAATGTGAAATTTCCAAGAGCAACAGAATTTCCCCTAAAGTATGAAGCTAGAAGGAAGTGATAGGTGAAATATTTTGCAAGACATTCATCTAATATAGAGGCCATGAGAGATGTGGTCATAACTGACATAAGACCGGTAACTGACTCAACCAACATAGTCATGGATGCAGACCAATACACTGCATATCCATGATGATGACTATTGGGCACCATTTTGACCTCTTTTTGTCACCTAAATATCTTCCATTTTCCTCCATAAAACCTTCATACTGATTTATAAATCCTTAAATTCACCCACAAACTTTGGTTAAAAGGTATCAATGTCATTGCTTTTTAACAGATTGAATTTTGAGATTTTTAAAGAATTTAAACTAAGGTTTTTATTGAGGATTACAGGATGTGCTAACTTCCCATAATGTCTCCAAGGTTGAACACTTGCAGGCCAGCTAGGCGTGAACTGAAAGATGGAGAAAACATCCTCAGTGTCCAAGGACGGATAAACTTCCAACGGATAGATGATGTGGCTCTCACAGGTGTCAATTCAATGACGGTCAAAGCTGACCACCTATGCTACCACTCAACACAAAAGTCAGGCAGTTTCGATTTTGTTGATTTTCACAGATCTGATAGAGGATCTCGAGGACTATGTTTCATTAATTATTTTCCATATTAATAGCATTTCTAGTTTTCAATAATTTGTATAAGTACTTCATAAAACAGAGGAGAAATCCATCACGATTTGGGAGAAAACACATATTGTTTTGGACTGCGTTGTTCTTTTACTGTGTATGATTGATTTCTTATGGTGAATACAATTAAAGTTTAAGCTCTGTGATTGTATTTTTGCATGTGTGAACGAGGCATTGGAGGGCCCCCATTGTCGAGTCTGCACACCTTGTTATTTCCAGTGGACGATTTGGATTGTTGCCAATGGTATGTTTTAGTTCTTGTAGGATTCGATTTCATTATTGCAGAACAAGTTAAATAGTTTTGAGTCAGTTTTATAAACTCTGTTATTTCATTATATATATGCCGTAGAAATGATTCAGACTACGATTTCAGATTGCTGGGCATTGCTTGCTTATTCAACGATGGAGTATTAAGAGTTTAGTTACACATTATGAATGTTTTCCTATAAAGGGAATTAATGATTGATTGTTTATTCAATGTTGGGGTAATAGGCAGAGTCTCACAACTCATATTCTAGGGTTAGATTTAAATTGTTTTTTTTTTCATATATAAACTGCTGTGTAACTGAAAGAGCAAATGAAGCTGCTCCTATAAGGGAGCTTTTGTATTTTCAAAACACAGTATCTTAATATTTGAATACGTTCATTTCATAGATAACTAGATTTCTAGTTAGGTCTAGCTTTTAGTCCTTATACTTGGATATGCCTCTGAGTCTACCAACTCCGGATTGACATAAACTCAAGGTTTGATCTGCATTAGTGGATCGAAGCCCAACATTTGGCGCCGTTGCCGGGGAGGCATTGTAGAAGTAGGCTTAGGAACTTTAGTTCTTTGATAAAAACAAAAATTTCAAACAAAAACACAGAATAGATTTTATTTTTATGTCAAGACAAAGAGACGAGAAAGGAAGATTTATCAAACCCCCCCCAAAAACAGAAGTAACAGGACCTTCTTTTCCAAAAGGATTCATCACAACAGTGGGTATTTTTAAAATGGCCGAGGAAGAAACATCAAAAGGGCCAACTGCAAAACAGAGAAGGGAATATGAGAGAATGTTAGAAGTAGAAAAAAAACGAAGACAAGAGAGAAGGGAAGAAGAGAGGAGACATGAAAGGGAAGAAGAGAGGAGACATGAGAGGGATGAAAGAACAGAATAAGATCAGGAAGCCACCTTTAAATTTCCCATTTTGGACACTAGCATTATCCTAGGAAAAGAGGTAAAAATGAAGAATATTCCACCATCTGTCTTACCAAACTTCTATGGCATGACTTCTGAGGATCCAGACTCTTTCCTATTCGAGTTTGATATCTTATGTCGAACTTATGGATACACTGATGACACCCATAAGCTTCGTCTTTTCCCTGATACCCTTAAAGCAGCTGCCTTGAAATGGTTCATGGGCTTAGGAGAGCATTCTATCACTAGCTGGGATGAAATGAGGAAGATCTTTCTTCGAAAATATCAGGCATATTGTAGATCAAAGGATCTAAAAGATGACATTTTTGGAATGACTCAACAGGAATATGAGAGCTTGGAGGAGCATTTGGAGAGATTCTCATATAACTTGCAGAAATCTAAATACAATTCTTTGACATTTGAGATGATTAGAACAATATTTCTAAAAGATATAAGAGAAGAGTATTTGGATATTTTGAATGTTATGGGAAAAGGTGACATCTCTTACCTTCCCTTTGATGAGATACAAGATTTATGTCAGAAATATTCAAGAGGAAAGGCTAGAACTAGAAGAAGGGATATCCCTACCAAAGTTACTAAATCTACAAAGAGTGGTATCTCTAGAGCTGAGCTTGGAAATCTGTTAGAATATTTCAAGACTGATTTATTGAGTACCTTGGGCACACAGGTCGAAGTAGCAAAAACCAAGAAAAGGAAAGAACAACAGGACCAACAAGATCAAGTTTTGTCTATTTTTTGTCCAAAATGTAGAAAGAAACACCCACTAAAAGAATGTCCTTTAAATACTGTTGAAATTTGTGGCTTATGTACTTATAATCACAAAACTGATGACTGCCCTAGATTGAAAGAATTGCAGGCAGCTCAAATAAAGGAGAATCAAAGCATGGAGTCTCTCTACTTTATGGGACAATGAAGACCTTGCCAGCCACGATTTTCAGGTATGTCTCAAGATCCTATGCAGCAATTTCATACAAATTATCAAACTCCTATTCAGAATTCATGGAGTGCACCCATGCCCTGACAAACTTGGTCTCCTCCATTAGCCCAATCTGCTCCAAATTGGAGAGGATATGCCCATGGTAACTAGACATATCAGCAGGCCTATTTACAGCCCTATCAACAACCTTCTTCCTATCCCCAATACCAGCAGAATCAAGTCCAAGCCCCATATTTCCAAGCTCCATCTTTTCAACAACCTAACAACATGGCTCCTCAGTTGGGTCCACCACCTCAATAGCTTCAATTGCCATCCAATCAGCCTCCACCTCGCCCTACACAATTTCCAGCTCAACCAATTCCAAATCCAAATAATAAAATAGACAGACCCATGTATAATGTTGATGATGGAATGGCACTCCCCTACTCAATTCTCCCACTGCAAAATATCAATTTAAGATCTAGAAAAAATTTACAAAAAGAATCTCCTGTTATCTTAGAAGAACAAACAAAAAATGAGAAAATTCCCCAAACAAAAATACAAAAAAATCACAGTCAGAAAATCACAGTCAAAAAGGGAAAACATTAGTATCTTATACACCTCCTTTTCCAGAAAGGTTGGTTAAAGAAAAACCTTCAATATCCCTACCTGATTTTGATGTTTTGAATGATTTAACCAATGTGTATGTCAAAATTCCATTACTGCAGGCTATAAAGGATATTCCAATTTACACTAAAGCAGCTAAGGAATTATGTCTTAATAAAAGAAGGAAGGATCCATAAAAAATTCACGTGGTAGGCAATCTAGCAAGATTAATGTCTAACACTATTTTCATTGAAAAGTATGTAGATCCTGGAATCCCAATGGTTACAATTACTATAAATAATTTTTCAATTCCAAAAACATTGATTGATTTAGGTGCTACCATTAATGTCATGACACTAGAGACAATGGAATACCTTCACTTGACAAATCTCAGACCAACCACAACAGTTTTGGAACTAGCTGACAGGTCTAAAATTACACCTAAAGGGATCTTAGAAGATATCATTGTTTCTTTAGACTCCTGGGAGTATCCTGTCGATTTTATAGTGCTACAGCCAAATTCTAATCTAGGAGGGCACCCATTGATTCTTGGCAGACCCTGGTTGGCAACAGCAGATGCTTTCATAGGATGTAGGTTAGGAAGTATGCTTATTTCACATGGGACAGAGAGAAAACAAATTGCACTTTACCCTTCTGCCCAAAGACCTTCTACATTAGATCAACTATCATGGATTAATGAGACCAAAGAACAACAAGAAGAAGTGATTCAGCCCGTCCTGAGTATCAATCAGTTCTTTGATTTTCAGGAAGAAAACAACGAAGATTTGTTAGATTATTTCATTGTTGAACCTGATATTTCTGTAGAATTAAGAGATATGCAATATGCTGTAGCAAATCAAGTTTTGGGTTATAATTTCCAAGAAAATTGTAAAGTACATTCTCTAGCATTGGCACTTCACGATATTTTTAATGTTCATTCAATCATAGATATTCAAAGTAAAATAGTTGAAATCAGTCCAGGAAAACATTTGAATATAAGTGCACATCTTACTACATTACAGGAAGAACAGTTGATTACTTCATTGAATAAACATTCCCATGCATTTGCTTGGGAGTACACTGATATGCTAGGTATTCATCATGAGACATGCACTCACCACATTTACACAGATGATAGAATTAGACCTCTTAGACAACCGCAACGTAGAATGAACCCCATACTAAAAGAGATAGTCAAAGAAGAGTTGCAGAAGTTGTTAAAAGTGGGATTTATTTACCCCATCTCCGATAGCCAATGGGTTTCTCCCTTGGTTGTTGTTCCTAAAAAGAATGGTAAATGGCGCATATGTGTAGATTACAGGGAGTTAAATAAGGCAACATTAAAAGACTATTTTCCATTGCCTTTTATTGATGAAGTGTTGGATACCTTAGTTGGAAAAGCATATTTTTCATTTCTAGATGGTTTCAGTGGGTATAATCAAATCAGTATTGCAAAAGAAGACCAGGACAAAACCACCTTTACATGTTCCTGGGGCACATATGCCTACAAAGTTTTACCTTTTGGCTTATGTAATGCCCCAGCTACCTTTCAGAGGGCAGGCTTGGCCGTCTTTGCATATCTAATTCATGAGTGTGTTGAAATTTACATGGATGATTTTTCTGTGTATGGAAGTACCTTTGAGGATTCCTTGGCAAACCTGGAGAAAATTTTAAAAAGGTGTGTTGACTCAAATATTTCCCTCAGTAACGAAAAGTGTTTTATGATGATGACTGAAGGGATAGTTTTAGGACATCACATTTCTTCATCTGGAATAAAAGTAGATCCTGCTAAAATTCAAATCATTGAAAATTTATTTGAACCAACAACTCAAACAGATGTAAGAAGCTTTTTAGGATATGCAGGCTATTATTGTAGATTTATTGCAAATTTTAGTCATGATAGCTCTGCCATTGTTTAAATTGCTTTCAAAGGATGTGCCTTTTAACTGGAATACTGACTGTCAATCTGCATTTCAGACACTTAAAGAGAAGCTCTCAACTGCTCCCATTTTAAGGGGACCAAATTGGACATTGCCTTTCCATATTTCTACCGATGCCTCTGCTACTGCAATAGGGGCCTCATTGGGACAAAAAGAGCATACCATGACTTATGCCATCTATTTTATTAGTAAAAATCTGACACCTGCAGAGTTGAACTATATAGTCAGTGAAAAAGAGATGTTGGCGGTGGTTCATGCTGTAAACAAATTCCATCATTACATAACTGGATATGAAATTTTCATCCATACAGATCATTCAGCCTTACGATATTTAATGAATAAATCTATCACTAATGGTCGGATAACAAGATGGTTGTTGTTAATGCTGGAATTTAATATCATTGTTTTAGATCGGCCTGGACGAGAAAATCAAGTGGCAGATTCCCTATCTCGTTTACACAATACTGGTGAGATTGTTCCTGTTTCAGATAGTTTTCCTGATGAACACTTATTTGCAATTTCTGTTATCACTCCTTGGTATGCTGACATTGCTAACTATTTATCATCAGGACAATTACCACCATCTATGGCATCTAAAGAAAAGAAAAATATTTTTAAACAAAGTGCTAGGCATATATGGGTTAATGGTGATCTCTTTTAAACAGGATATGATCTAATTATAAGAAGATGTGTACGACAGGATGAAGTCTTACATATTTTAAAGGCATGTCATGATGAACCGTGTGGTGGCCATTTTGCAGATAAAAGAACAGCATACAAGATACTCAATTTGGGGTATTACTGGCCTTCTATTTTCAAAGATGCTAAGAGGTATGTTAGAAGTTGTGATACTTGTCAACGGATGGGATGGCCAGTCCGGTCTGATGAAATGCCACTCCAACCACAAATCCTCATTGAACCATTTAAAAAGTGGGCCCTTGACTTCATTGATCCAATTCATCCACCATCACAAGGGAAGAAGTACATTTTGGTCTGTACAGACTATGTTACTAAGTGGGTAGAGGCCAAACCATTACCAAGAGCCACTGAACAGACTGTGGTAAACTTTCTTTTTGAGGAGATATTTGTCAGATTTGGGGTGCCTCAAGAGATTGTAACTAATCAACATGCCCAGTTTACCTCCAAACTCGTGCAAGAGATAGCAGAAAAGTACAAGATTAAGCACAGAAAGTCTACCCCTTACCATCCACAAGCAAATGGCCAAGTGGAATCTACAAACAATACTTTGGAAGGAATCATCACCAAAACTATTCAGATACATAGGAAGGATTGGTCAACTAAGCTTACTGAAGCTTTATGGGCATACCGGATTACTTGGAAAAATAGTACTGGTTTTTCTCCTTATCAGCTTGTTTACGGTAAGCAAGTCCTCCTACCTATAGAATTTCAAATTCATACCTTCAAGTTAGTAGCAGATTTGGGTATGGATCTTTCTGAGGCTCAACAAGAAAGAATACTTCAATTGAATCAACTAGATGAGATGAGACAGGCTGCCATAGAACACAATATTTTGATCCAACAGCAAAGAGCTCAATTGCATGACAAGTTTATCAAAAAGAAACAATTTCATTTCGGTGACTGGGCACTATTGTTTGACTCAAAGTTCAAAGACTTCAAAGCCAAATTTACAACTCATTGGCTTGGTCCATATGAGATTGCAGAGGTATATGATAATGGCTCAGTCAAACTTCAAACAATCGATGATGAAGCACGTACATTTGTGGTCAATGGCCATCGGCTCAAACTGTATACTAAGCCTATCAACAAGGAAGATTTTAGACAACAGATTTCACAACAAAGAGAAATGGAAGTGCTGGATAGACACATTGGTGTTTCTCCTTCACCTGATTCTTAGCTGATCTGATATAGTAAATAAATAAAAAAACAGAAAAAGAAAACAAAAATAGAAAAAATATAATAAAATATAATAAAAAAATATATAAAAACAAGAAAAAAAGGGAGTTTAGTTGTGAAAACCAGGTCACTAGCACAACATAAACTTGAATTTTCCATGGAAAACCAAGTTCGCTTGGCCATTGAAAATTCATAAAAATATTCTTTTCAAATTTCATGCCTTTTACATAGCTTTGTTTTCAATAAATCAAGTTTTTATTTGACTTGAGGACAAGTCAATAAATAGGCCTGTGAGGGGGATAAGAATTATTATGCTTTCTTGGAACCCTCCAAGTCTTTTTCTAATGCAGAAGGGACCTGATTTCCAACAACACAGAGGGACCTGACTTCCAGCAAAGAAGAAGGAATCTGAGATGGCAGACATTTTGTATAAAGAAGACATCAGAAGGATAGATATGAACCAGAAATAAATGCAAACCAGCTACATCAGGCAGCAAGCTCATCATACAGGGATATCAAGCAAATTTTGTAAGAATTTTAGTTTTTTTGTTTTAAAAGTGTCATGATTCTTTGTTTCTAAGTGATGACATATTTACCAACCCTCGTAAGCTTGACTCCTATTTTCATTATCCTCATAGTCTCTGCCAGCATTCCATTTACTTTCCATTATCCTACCCTAGGGGTCAAGATGGTGGTCAAAATCAAACCCAGAAGCAAGTTTTAATGGCCAAAACATATACTGCATTCTACAAACAGGGTCTCCTTCTCAACAAAAAGTGAAATGTTTTAAGAAAAATAAAACAATAAACTGGAAAATAGAATTTCAAATGTTTTTATATATATACATTAGTGCATCATGCATTAAGTAAACATATAAAATTTAGAACATTGATGGTCATGTTTATCTTCAAAAGGAAAAAAAGTTTACTTTAAGAGAAGAAATCCCTTTATTACAGCTCGTTCATTAAACGTTGGGGCATTCAAAGAAATTAAAGTGTATTATATGAATCAAAACCTTACCTTTAATTTCTTTCCTGAGCAAATGATTGAATGGAAAGTGGCATGTTCATAAAATGAAGAGAAAAAAAAACATGGTTATATTCCCCATGACAACATACAAATGTGCCTGAATCTTGTATTGTGAACTGGTGAAATTAGGGACTACGATTTGGTCATCTTTATTGGGACCAAATCTAACTGTTTTTCTCTGCAAAAACCGATTGCTGTGGGTGATAATTTTTAGTGAGAAGGAAGTCATGGATTAAAGGAAGAACACAGGAACCAATTCACTGTGGAAGTAATCGTGCAGGAAGAATTGAAGGCAGCTACACCAGAAAGAAGGTAAAGTTTAAACCTTTTCTTTGTCAAAGACTCTGCTAAGACTAGCAGCAATTCTACATTTTCAGAGTGTCGTTTTGGGATAAGAAAACAATTGCAGAGTTAAAATTTGAAAGGTTGAAGTTTCCTGTTGCATATCTCTTTCCTATTAAAGTTCAAAATGTCATCTAGACTAGAACCAGCATAATTCAACCCCACTGATATTCATGAGAATTGCATGGAGATTTTTGAAAAGAAACAGTGGGTAACTTTTTTTGAAAAGTTTGATGGGCATAATGAGCATGTTAGTCTAGATTTTGCTAAAACATTTGATGGAGAAGGGGTTATAGTGGGAAACTTACACTTCAGACTGTCTAAAGACATTTTAGCACAAATTATTGGCCTGCCACAGCAAGGAGAAAGATTCTTCAAGACTAAACAATTCAAAGAGAAAGCATGGCTACCCTTTTTGTGCAGATCAAGAGCAGGGTCAGTAAACTGGAAGAAAGGAATACCAAGGAGCTGGCTGGTTGATCCTTGGGATGAAATAGTTTATGTTATGCAAAAATTCATTACTTGTGAAGGCCGATTCAGTATTGTTTATCTTTACCATATCGAGCTGTTGCAGCATTTAAAAGGTGAATGTGAGATTAATATGCCCTATTTCCTGTTACAGAGTTTAACTAAGATGGATAAGGCTGTCCAAAGGCGTGCAAAAGAGAAAATGACAAGCCTTTTTCACTGTGGACTCATCAAAATCATCATCCAGCATGAGTTACAAAAGCAAAATTTGACATGGTCGGGATTTTTAATTCACAATCAGTTTGAAGAGCAGGAAGAATTGCTTGAAGAAGGTTTAAAAGAATATAAATTGTTGATGATAACATACCCTGAGGCAACAAGCTCAAAACCGCCAAAGGGGAAAAAGAAAAAGAAAGAGGTGTTGCTGATTACTGATGATGAAAACAACTCGGATGCAGCAAGTTCAAAACAGCCTCAGAGAAGGATACGAACTAGGAGTGTGATGAGAGAAGAAAAACAGTTTCAAAAACAAGAGCATATTTTCACCACTTACCAGAGAAAGCCAAGGAAGTATAAGCAAACTTGAAGTAAGTCAGCCTTGGGGAGTCAAGAAGAAGATCCAACAGATGAAATAGGGAATGATATCCAAGACATTGATGAAGTGATCAAATAGCCAAAAAGAATCAATCTCTCCTTGGATCAGCAAGAGAAAGAAAAGAAAAATCCATCGAGACAGGAAATAATAAAGGATTCATCTTCTCTTTTCTCAGAGCAACAAACTGTGGAAGAGGAAAAGAAAGAAGATTCAGTAAAAAAGAATGAAGAATTGGAGAAGGACACCAATTCTGTCCAGCTTCCATTGAAAATGAAAAAGAAGAAAAGTTCCAAGAACAATAAAGAGATTAAGAGGTTGAAACTTGAAATAAAGGAATTAGAGCAAAGGAATGAGAAGTTAAAAGAAATCAACTGCAAGCTTAAATTCTAGAGGACATGCATCTCCAAGCATGCATACAGATGGTATAAGCAAAAGAAGATTTATAAAACTAAATATGAGAGACTGAAAGTCCTTTATGCATCTCG
Source organism: Pseudotsuga menziesii (assembly GCA_001517045.1). Taxonomy (NCBI): domain Eukaryota; kingdom Viridiplantae; phylum Streptophyta; class Pinopsida; order Pinales; family Pinaceae; genus Pseudotsuga; species Pseudotsuga menziesii. Next base: position 109,920 of record LPNX010071280.1, on the reverse strand, counting down.
GGCTTCAACAGATGCATCATCTCAGACATGAGATTAAAAGCAACAGGGTCAGTAGCAAAATTTTGGTTTTTGATATAAACCAGGTTAAATATTTTTGGGCATAAGGACATGCAACAGCTCCCTCTTGGGGGAGATGTTGGGCACCATTTTGACCTCTTTTTGTCACCTAAATATCTTCCATTTTCCTCCATAAAACCTTCATATTGATTTATAAATCCTTAAATTCACCCACAAACTTTTGTTAAAAGGTATCAATGTCATTGCTTTTTAAAGCCTTATATTGATTTTTAAAGCATTTAAACTAAGGTTTTTATTTAGGATTACAGGATGTGCTAACTTCTTGTAATGTCTCCAAGGTTGAACACTTGCAGGCCAGCTAGGCGTGAACTGAAAGATGGAGAAAATATCCTCAGTGTCCAAGGATGGATAAACTTCCAATGGATAGATGATGTGGCTCTCACAGGTGTCAAGTCAATGACGGTCAAAGCTGACCACCTGTGCTACCACTTAGCACAAAAGCAGGGCAGTTTCAATTTTGTTGATTTTCACAGATCTGATAGAGGATCTCGAGGACTATGTTTCATTAATTAGTTTCCAGATTAATAGCATTTCTAGTTTTCAAGAATTTGTATAAGTACTTCATAAAACAGAGGAGAAATCCATCATGATTTGGGAGAAAATGCATACTGTTCTGGACTGCGTTGTTCTTTTACTGTGTATGATCGATTTCTTATGGTGAATACAATTAAAGTTTAAGCTCTGTGATTGTATTTCTGTGTGTGTGAACGAGTCATTGGAGGGCCCCCATTGTCGAGTCTACACACCTTGTTATTGCCAGTGGATGATTTGGATTGTTGCCAGTGGTATGTTTTAGTTCCTGTAGGATTCGATTTCATTATTGCAGAACGAGTTAAATTGTTTTGAGTCAGTTTTATAAACTCTGTTATTTCATTATATATATGCCGTAGAAATGATTCAGACTACGATTTCATACTGCTGGGCATTGCTTGCTTATTCAACGATGGAGTATTAAGAACAGTTACACATTATGAATGTTTTCCTGTAAAGGGAATTAATGATTGATTGTTTATTCAATGTTGGGGTAATAGGCAGAGTCTCGCAACTCATATTCTAGGGTTAGATTTAATTTTTTTTTTTTCATATATAAACTGCTGTGTAACTGAAAGAGCAAATGAAGCTGCTCCTATAAGGGAGCTTTTGTATTTTCAAAACACAGTATCTTAATCTTTTAATAGGTTCATTTCATAGATAACTAGTTTTCTAGTTAGGTCTAGCTTTTAGTCCTTATACTTGGATATTCCTTTAAGTCTACCAACTACGGATTGACATAAACTCAAGGTTTGATCTGCATTAGTGGATCGAAGCCCAACAATGACCATGTCATGGATACCAATAATACACTGTAGATCCATGGACAACTGATGTAAATGATGAAACATAGCTACAATACATACAAGGTAGATCCATGCTATAAAACCACAAATACTGAACAAAGCCACTAAGCATACTATGTGGATCCGTGTCAAGACTCTAACTGATCTCCAAATGCAACCTGAGGATAGGAAACCAAAATGACGAAGCCTAAACACTCAAGGTTTTCATCCCAATCCCCAACTGATATGATTCTAACCATGTGAAATATATGTCTTTACATTGAACATGACAGAAACCACTTGATTACCATTCATTGATGTAAACTGTTAACAAGTGCGAGGGAAATCACCATTAATGTCAATGATTCCCAAGGTATCTAAGTACAATCCATCAAGTGTGAATAGATTTTTTGAAGTCGAACACTTGATAGAATATTTCAATCAAATTCCATTGATGAAAACCTACTGTTGAAAGCGAGGAAACCTACCATTGAGTCATGCAGGCTCCACGGTACTTGACTAGGTTTCTCGGTCTAATTCTTGGATAATGAAGTAAATTTGATAGGAATAGACTTGTCACATGAGGCCCATGATGATTCCCACATCAGTGACATGAAACATGGAACAAAAATTTATTTGAATTGATGAAAACTGACTTAGACATGACTGACTTTATAGATAGGTAAAGTTACTAATGAGTTATTTTTTGGAAGAGATAACCTTTGAACAATTTGTGGCACGATAAATGACTTAGCAGCATTGAATTGACGAGACTAGAACCAGGTGTAATGCAAGGAATATGACCAAGTATTCTTTGAATTGAATCAAAGGAGTCAGGTGACTCACAAAAGTGGATCGACTCGAAGATAAGCTGAATACCCAACTGTTCAGATATGTAAATGCAAATAGGTGCTATGTTCAAAGGTGGACTGTAGACTTCAATAAATACAAATGAAACAACATTCCCCTTAATTTCCCCATCATGATTAATGAGTTCCTATTTGTTTTTTAACAAGCTAGAAGAGCGTAACAAACGCTCAGTATAGATTGTCCTTCAGACAAGTCCAAACTCATATGTTTTACGACCCTGAGGAAGGATGGGCTCATTCCCAAATAGGGTCTTTCAGCGTTTGATTTTATGAGTCCAATGAAAGTGAACTCAACATAATTCATGTTTAGAGAGTTTTAATGAAGGCATAAGGAGACTCCAAGAGGGTTCATTTTTTGTAAAATAGGCAGAGTCGGTCCGAAAAAGAAATAACCTACCCCCGACTAGTCGAACGTTCTGATTCTTTTACAAGCGTGAATGTAACAAGTTCGCTTAGAAATATTTTTTTTAAGGAGACTGAAAAGAGCTTAAATATAACTTTGTAACTGGGTTCCTTTTTCATAATCCACTTTTAATGAGTTCGAAAAAGCAAAAAAAGGTAGACTCGACACCTTTCAACTGGTATTTTAATGAGCATGAAAAAGTGTATAACAATGCTCGGTACCTTTTCATTCTACTCCAATCTTGAAAAAGACTAAAATAGATTATTTCATAGCCATAACCCCAAAATAACCTGAAAAGCTCAAAAACACATTTTAGAAGCCAACTTATAAAACTATATAAAACCAAAAATAAAAACCCACTTTAATGAACTAATTTTGGACTTCAAAATAATTAAATTATAGTGAAATATTGAAAACTTCCAAAATATCTATAAATAGAAAGGGATGGTAAGAATTCTTTACCATTTGTTTTTTACCATTGTGATAATTTGTAGTTGGAGTGAGAGTGAATATCTTCCACTGGTGATTTGGCAAGGGTCCCCTTCCATCTTTTCTTCTATCTTCTTGGAGAAGGTAAGCAACTTGATCTTTTTACTTTTCATGTTCATAAATGTTTAAATTAGTTTGAAATCAATGAAAGAAGGTAAATGTGGACAGGCATGGGATTTGTGACCTCATAAGAGGGTTTATAATTTTTTTGAAAGGAAAATTTCTCGGACCGTAGGGCCTTTTAGCTTTCGGGCAGAATGCACAACGACGCTCTGTCATGCTAGGACAGAGGCACCGTAAGCGCTCTATCCGCAGCCGACAGGAACGTTGGTCGTCAATGCTCTGTGAGCCACAGCAGCGTGCACAATAGGAACTCTGTGGGAAAAAACCAAAGGCATCTGTGCCCCTCTATGTTGAAAAAACAAAACCCCATCCCATCAAAAAATTAATTTTTTCCCTCTATATTGCTTAAAATCATCATTTTAATGTCTTTCCCTTCAGCCATGATGTAATTTCTAATATAAATTTTCTATGTTGCAGGTGCACTACATTTTTACATCATGGTTATTTAGAAAGAGCAAGAACATGAGGTTCCAGACCTCCAGGCCATCAATGACCCAGCCACTATAGAATCTCTATAGAACTGCGGGCTCTTAAAGTACTTTAGAGTGCCAGGTATGAAGGCATGTATCCGCCTAGTGGAATACATCATAGACATGTGGGATCTTGACCAAGAGCACTTCGTGTTTGGGGTCCACATTCTACCCATAGAGATCGAGGATATATACTTCATGACTAGTTTGTCTAGGAGAGGAATACCAGTAGTTTTATTCGGGTCACAAGGAAGAGAGCCCTCCTTGGATGACTTGATTGACCAATACTATGCATTGGGTACAGAATATTAGTCTAGGAAATTACGTATCCAGTCTATAGTGGATCGTCCTTTGAGGAAGGTAGTGTACATGATTGGAAAGGTGGTTGGAACTAGGTTTGCTCATCTCACCACTAGGTCACACATGTTGTATGCCCTAGATTGCATGGAGCCCACAGTCTTCAATTGGTGTGAAGGCATGTTGGTGAACCTAAAGATGTAGTTAAACAGGTGCAAATGGGGGACACTTAAGCATTTTGGCTATGGAGCAGTGGTGGTATATTTTATTTTACAGTGGGTGCCCCACATGAGGCCACAAATGACTGTGAGTAGACTCGAGCCTGAGGATCCTAGGATGCTTAGGTGGGTTTACATTATGGCCCGCCATGGCGGTGGGGGACCTAAATTAGTTTACAGGTCTACCTTATTTTGCTAGATGAGAGGCCAATTACTGATGATTAAGGACTTTTCCTACGAGGGGGAAGACTTCCGGGATGACCCAGAGCTCGCATTACCTAAGGGGGAGGTATGGGATGATCGTGGTAAGAAAAGACATTACCCACTATGTTTTTAATTTTTGTAGTTTATTTCATTTTTATTTTGTAGTACTAAGATAAGTGAAAACATTTTTATGCAGACATTGGGCTTGTACGTCTAGCTAGGATGTCACCCATTGCAAGGTGATTAGGTACCAGGGATATGATGGTTTACTGCTCTGAGGCTGATGAGGAGCTTGAATATCTTGAGGAGAACCTACAGAGTTTGACTGTAGGGATTCCTGACGTGACTACTGATGACCTACCCAGGCGTTATCAACGCAATACTGCAGGGGTTTTTGGACAATTTTCCAGGCTACTCTACAGAGTGGCTCAGGCTATTGCATGCTATCATGAGCAGCATGAGGATTAGTCCATAGGGATTTTAAAATTTTGTATATGTATCATACTGAAAGCTTTGAAGATTCAGATTTTTTCCTATGCATGTGTGTATTTTAAACTTTTTACAGTCCTAAACTTTGAGGGCACTGAAAGCTAGATGCTTCAGCCCAATTTTGTATCTCAGTCCTACAGTTTTATATATATGAAAAACTTTTTATTTACAGTTGTGTGTGCAAAAAATGTGATGTGTGAACTGATTATCTACTTATGAATTTACATGTATGTCATTTATGTTTCAAATAGAATTTTTAAATATGAGCAATATGCCAATCCAAGACATTATTAGCTAGGGAATCTGCCACAGCATTCAAATGTCTTCAAATGTGTTGATATTTAACCTGCTCAAAAGATCCTTATAACAACCTAACCCTTTGAAAAGTGTGAATAATTAGGGTATTTCAGATGGTGTAGGCCCGATTAAGCTATTGGACAACTAGTTCGGAATCTAGGTAAACCCTAATCTCCCTTACATCATTAGCTAGGGATTTCGTCAACAATCCAATCACAGCATGATACTCTGCTAGATTGTTGGTGGAGGGACCTCTGCAAACACCCCCTGAACTCATTAGATCACGTGTAGGAGAGTACAATACCCAAGCTGCTAATGCAAGGTTTAGTGTATATTGATTAGCACCATCCACAAAACCAATGAAAGTAGTCATCTGTCCATTTAGAAAAAAGACATACGTAAGTAGGGTTTTATGAAAAAAACATCTTAGATCGCACAAAAGACACATTTTAAACCTAAGACACACAACAAACTATAAACAATATTTAGAAAAGACCCTATGCTGGATGACCTAGGCATAGTATCTCTTCAGGTAGAGTCCATTGTGGGGCTCACCCAGGGGTATCCCATCATAATATACCAACTCATTTGCACCCTTTTCTAAAACACAGCTGATAATGTAGGTTCCATGCCACATAGACTCAAATTTTTCTACCCCCAACTTATCATGCTTCTGGTCATAAGTCAAGACCAAATATCCTTCATCAAAAGAGTAGGGTTGAATGGTTCTATCATATTTGGTTTTTATCCATCGTTTGTGTGCCTCATTAGCTAAGGAAACATCACGAAGAGTTTCATCAACTTTATTTAGATACAGAAAATGTTCCTCTTCTATCATGGTAATGGGAAAAATTTCAACAACAATTTTTAGAGAAGGGATCTTGCATTCTATCAGGAGAGTTGCTTCCAACCCATAAACCAATTGAAAAGGCGTGAAACCGGTGGAAGTCTTCACAGTGGTCCTATAATCCCAAAGTGCAGAGAATAGCTGCAAGTGCAAGTTTGATTTGGCCTGCCCTACCATACATTGAAGCATAGTTTTTAATACCTTGTTAATAGCTTCAACCTGGCCATTGGTATGAGGATAGTAAGGTGTAGAGTTGTCGTGACTAAACCCTAACTTTGCACTGAGTTCTGCCATCATTTTGTTCTGAAAGTGTGACCCATGGTCGGTCACAATGGCCCTAGGAATCCTGAACCTATCAATGATATGGTTAAATAAGAATAGTGCAATTGTTGTACCGTCTTCGATGTATGTCAGAATAGCCTCATCCCATTTCATGAAATAGTCCACGGCCACAATAATGTAGCCATGCCTCCGGAGCTAAGGTAGTTCTACAGTGCACAAAGTCAATGCCCCATTTTTCAAAAGGGCCAATTGCTATGACAGGGTGGAGAGGAGATGTATGGGAGTACTTTTTGGTAGTAAACATTTGACATGGAGGAAATATCTTGATCATTTCAATGCAATCTTTGAAGATCGAGGACCAAAAATAACCTGCGCACAAGATTTTCTGGGTAGTAGCTAACCCAGAGAGATGAACACCACAACCTCCAGCATGGAAATCATTTAAGATGATTTTAGCTTCCTCATGTGTGAGGAAACGTCGTAATATAGAATCAAGATAATGGAAATATAAAGTATCATTCAGAATGAGATAATGTTTATCCTGGTAGAGGATACGATGACGCTCATTTTGAGTAGTGGCAGGCTGATATCGTAGGGTTTGGAGATACAAAATGATGTCTCCATACCAAGGGTCAGTTGTACTAATGAGAAACAATGATTCATCAAGTAATGAATCGACCGGCTTTGTATTCTCTGTAGTACCAGGAAGGTCAGATATAAGCTCTACGAAGACAAGGGATTTCTTTGAAGTAGTTTTAGCAAACTCTAACTCAAATTCTTGAAGTATAACTATCCATCATGAGTATTTTCCCCCAAGTACCTAACGTGTCAAAACGTAGGACATGGGGTTGGATTTAGCATAAATAGTAGTAGTGTGTAGCAAGATATAGTGATGTAAATCCTGGACCACGATAACCGTGGCCAAAGCAAGTTTCTCCACATGTGAGTATTGGATTTCGGAGTCTAAAAGTCTCTTACTGGCGTAGTAAATCACGTGTTCCTAGTTGTGTTCATCTGTTTCAACAATGACCATGCCTATAGTAGACAAGGATGCAACTACGTACAAGGAATAATCCTTGGTGTAATCAGGTGGCTACAACGCAGGTGCATGGGTAAGTGCATGCTTGAGATTATCAAATGCGCGCTACGTGAAATCATCCCAGACAAAAGGTGTATCCTTTTAAGCAACCTCATAAAACCGTGTGTCCTTTCAACGTAATTGTAGACAAAACAATGTAAAATTTTTTCCTTCCCTTACAAACTTTGGAGTTCAGTTACATTCGTTGGAGAAGGTAAGGATAGAATAGCTTCGATCTTCAAAGGATCGATATGGATGCCGTCCTTAGAGACGATGAAACCAAGTGGTATTCTCAATTCGACACAAAAAACACATTTGTGGGGGTTTAGATAGATATTAATATGATGACATCGAAGAAATATGGATCTCAAATGATCGACATGGATATCGCGCTGCTTAGAATGAGTAGGAAGGTCGTCAAGATAAGGTTCCACAACATGTTTAATATCATGAAATGCATATGACATGGTGCGTTGGAATGTCGTTCCATCATTTTTCAAGCCAAAAGGTAAGTTGTAATAGGCAAAGGTTCCCCATGGGAAAATAAATTACTTCTTGTGTTGGTCTCATGGGAGAATCTCAATCTGATTATAGCTAGAAAATCCATCCATAAATGAAAAAAATGACGCTTCCGACACAGTTGTTGATTATTTGATCGATATAGGGAGTGGGAAAATTTCCTTTTGGAAAAGACCTATTTAGGTCCCTAAAGTCAATGCAAACCCTAATAGTACCCTATTTTTTATTCATAGGGACTATGTTAGACACCCATTCAGTTAAAGGCACAGGGTAAATGAAACCAACCTTCAAAAGTTTTTCAACTTCTTCCTTTATGCCTGCTGCTTTCCGTGGATGTACTTGTCATAATTTCTGTCGGACTGGCTTAGCACCAGGGTAGGTTTTGATTTCATGAACAACAATAGAGGGATCAATACCTAGAATTTCTTTGTATGTCCAAGCGAAGACATCGCTAAATTCTCTAAACAAGGTCATATATGATTGAACCTCGGATGATGAAGAATTCTGGCCTATGTATATGTTCTTTGAAACACCTAGTTTCACTGATATGTCCACGAGCATAGTTTTTGTAATATTGCATAAATTCCCTTCAAAATCAACACTACGAGTGAGGATTGAAGACTGAGGGTTCATGACTATATCAAATGAAACATTTGAGGTGAAGTTCTCTTCTACCATATGGCAAGGGGGAAGGAAAGAATATCGATGATGATGGTCTTCCCAAGCCATCTCCTCTAGTGACATAACTTCCATAATGGACTCATCTATATGAAGTGTATATGAAAGGTAATCTAGAGATGGGGGGTGTCGAGTCAATACGGCAGGAAATAATGATCTGAAGCCACCAACAAATGATCGTTGATGGTAGGGTCACTAGTGTATTGTATTACATTGTAAACTTCTTCGAAAGGGGTAAAGGATGTTGATTCATCAGCAATTTATTTTCCTTCGTCCATGTTAGAAATCATATTGATAGAAGCAGTTTGTGAAATAGGAGGGGGATTTTATAATGGAAAGAATCCCATGAGTGAATATTCTTTGAGAAGACCAACTCCTATGTCCTGATACTGTGAAGTGTTAAGGATTGGGACGTTGTTTGCATCGTTGGTAACAGCACTAGGTGTGATGAAGTCTAACTGATCTATGGTGACAATATTTCCTTGGAATGGGAACTGGACAATCCAAAAAATGGTCAATAATACAACTTGCATAGCATAAAACTAGTTAATACCTAGGAGTAAGTTGTAATCTAAAGGGGTGTAAACAACCTCAATATGAATGGATACTGATTTCCCCCTTGTTCAACCTAGATAGAAGGCAATAATCCATAGGGTTGAAAGCCACGATCATCAAAATCCTTGAGAGTGGTAGGTGAACTATTGATTTTAGGAGAGCCAATGGCTCTCCAACAACATAGAGATATGAGCAATGTTGAGGCTCCCTTGTCCAAAATGGTACAATAGATAGGTTTTCCAGAAATTTTAGTAGATATATGGAAATCCAACTGATGTGAGACACTAGTCTTAAAATCATCCATTTTGAAATCAATGATGTTATTATTTTAAAGGTCCATAGCTCCAAGTGCTGTAAGCAAATTTTTTTGCTGGGTGAGGCAAGTATGAAGTACTTCCAGGGCCGACATAGCACATGATGCTTGGGCCAAATCTTTGACAATATTATAGTATTGGACTGCACATGCATTAGGATTGATTATGGACTTATGAAGAGTACTCTTTACTAGGATAAAAATTGTTTCAGGTATAGGTGTTTCAATATGAAGACCATTACTAGGAGGAGATGTGGAACATGAATGTTTCTTAGATGAAACTTCATCAGTTTTATTTTCTAGAGGAGGGTCATAACTTTGTGATTTGGTGTTTAAGCTAACCATTTCACTACACATCATTCTAACTTCATATATAGATGAAGAAGGCTCATGCAAGGATTGATGATCAATTAATTGCTATTGGGAGGGGAAAGGGTCTTTTAAAACAGCTAGGGTGGGTGAATTTTTCAAAAACTTGCTAATTTACTCTCAACGAGGAAATTCCTAGGTGAAATGATCACCCCCATAGATTAAACAAGGATACTTCTCCTTTCTCTTACCTTTTGGATCCACATCCAGATTTTGTGGTTTATTCCCTTCTTGTTGATTATCTAGTTTTTTATATTTATTTTTTCCTTTCTTCTTTCTGCCTAAAGATTCAGTGGATTGGATCACGTTTACTTCGGCGGAAGTAATAGGAGAGGGTGTAGTTTTGGTAGGTTGTGCTGGTTGATTTGCTGGGGTGGCGGTTTGATTTTGCTTCTTAGAATATTTTTCCGCCGTTTGCATTTGAACTGAACCAAGTATACCATCAGCAGGTGGTTCAGTTACAGGTCTAGATGGATCAGTTATGGGTTAAGGAGCATGGGGAATTAAATCATACAAGGTACCTAACTAGGAATAGACCAAATCAAGGTATTGATCATGGTTAATAGCTTTCTCCTCGGTGACAACGCCTCCCATGGAAACATCCCTAGCAATGGGTGGTAGTAAGGAATTTGTAAGCCAATCAGAGAGTAACTAATTAGGAATATGGGCCTTAATTAACCTTCATCTTCTTCTCCATTCATGGATATAATCGGAGATATGAGTTGATTTGGTTTGTCGAAGCGAGGTCAGTAGGTCTGTACCTATTTCATATCAGATTGGTAGTTGAAAGTGCATTAAGAATGCCATTGCTAAGGTGTTGAAATCACAAAAAGAGTGTGATGGTAAATCAATATACCTTTTTGCAGCAATACCTATGAGGGTTCTTTGGAAAAGCCATAGACGGATTGAATCGTCCATCAAAGAATTGGATGAACACCATAGATGAAAAGTCATCACATGGTTTTTTGGATCCTCACCAGGTTTACCATCAAACTTTGGTATATCTAAAGGAAACTTTACAGGAATGGTAGACAAAGAGGGGTCATGATGAATTTGGTCATTTATCAATCTAGACAAGTCTGGCAGATCTAATGTAAGCCAGAAATGGAAATTGTTTATTTGGTTGTGGATACTGGTAATACTGGTATGGAATTTGTTAACCATTAGGACCATATGTAGATTGATAAATGGGCATGGATGATGCTCCCGAGGACTGTTGAATAGGTTGTTGGTTACCAGAATTTCCATTAGGAGGTGGGCCATCTGAGGGAGGCAGACCTCCAAGGGGTGTTCCTCCAAGTGGTGGTGGTGGTGGTGGTGATCCTCCAGGAGGTGGTGGTGGTGGTGGTCCTCCAGGTAGTGGACCTCCGTAAGGTGGGAATCCAAATGGTGGTCATCTAGGTGGGGGTCTGAAAGGTGGTGGGCCTCCAGATGGTGGTCCACCACATCCTCTAGGTCCTCTCGAGGGCCCTCCAGGTGGACCTCCATATCCTCCAGAAATATTTACAAATTTGCCTCCATAAGACAGGACATTGGACAAATTTGGTTGTCCCTAAGGTACAAAAACATTCCCATGGTAAGGCATTCCAGGATAAACTGCCGCTGATGGTGGTTGTTGATAATTTTGATTAGCCGTAGGCGAATGGGTTCTGGGATAAGTATATCCCCAAGAAGTTGGATTAATGATAGGTTGTACCCCTAACGGTTGACTTAAACTAGATGGGGGATTCACCATGTTGGTATTGTTAGGAGGAACAACTAATGTAGGTTGTTCTACAGCTAGAAAGTGTTTGGAAATAGTAACAATCCCACTGGCAGATGATGTAACTTGTACCGAGGTTGCTCCCCGGCGTTAGAATGTGCTGACATTACTCGAGTTGTGGATTTCCACCCAACTACTACTGGTATGGGAGGACTAGTAATAGGCCCAAGATATGAAACTGTAGGGTTGGAATTTTGACCTGGATTAACACGAAATGGAACTTCTTCAATAGGACCTAAAACCTGAGTAAGTGAATGATATCCAACAAGCCATGGGTATGATAAACGGGGAAAAAGAGTCGACATGGGTTCTTTGTGAGGCACAAGTGAAGAAACAATTCTTTCTACTCTCTCTAAAAAATTACGAGCTCGATTAAGAGATGCATGAATTTTTCTATATTCGTCCTCTCCTAAAGGAGGGTTCCCCTGTGAAGATCTAATAACCCTGAACTCAGCAATGGCTTGGACAATAGAGGTCCTCTAAAAAGGAGCATTAGGGAAAATCTCTACTTCATTAGGACCATACATACAGCCTTCGTATTTTTATAAATAGTGAAATCATCTCTAGTTTCGATAGCTAAGGTAGTTCCTATAGGAGAATCAATAGAATTTGGTTGTTCCATGTTTACCCCTTCTTGTCCATCCATGACTGGAGGAGAGTCAGGAGGTAAGCCCTACAATCTACGAGAATGGAGCCTCGTAAGTTTCTCAGCAATGGTGGCGGCTGAAGTTGTCTGCTCTAAGTCAAAAAGAGGGAAAAAACACACAAAATGACCTACACAGAGCTAAAGGTCGCAAGCAGTCTTAAGTGATAGGATGGGTTCAAAATAGTCGGTCTCTCACCAGGATTGTCAAGAAGGTGCAAATCCTGATATACCACAGGGGTATGTGCATAGTAGTCTCCCTGAATGTTGTTTTCGGTGTATTTCTCCAAACAATACGACCAAAGGTTTTTTCTCAGTTGTACAAGGAATCCTAGTAGGGTATCCCGATATACACAAGGTACATGGGAGCTCAAATTGGTAGTAGTGTTTTCTAATGCACAGCCATCCACAAGGGGCCTTCCGATATACAATAAAATACATTAAGTACCTTTTTATATACCTCAGGGGTACATGAAAGGCCATTCGATATACCAACGGTATGTGGAAGAACCATGCAAGTCCCACGTTGTAGTGCAGACAAATTAATGACAGCTGCTATGTTTTACGATGCCTGAACACATCACTAACCTATCACTCAAATTTCTATACAATTTTAGACCTAAATATATCGTTAATTTTATCTAAATTATTAGTGAATGTTTGTGAAGTGTTGTCTCCAATAATGCAAATTAATCTATATGAAAATGCACTTTTGACTTTGATGAGAGCTTGCTAGGGTAAGGAAGAAACCTTTTTCTTTTTCTCTGAAAAATACACTAAATTGAAATCCACTATCAGTAATTAAAAGAAGATCTAACAAGAAATGAAAAGAGAGTTCTTTCAAACACAAATATTTTTCAATAAGCACTCTAAATCTCTAAAAGAGGAAAGAAACCAAATCCTCTAACGTGCATACAAACTAACTTTCTCTATAATGCAAAAATAACTATATGTCTAAATCATTTATGCAAAGGAAAATGAAACTTTCTCAAGCATAAACAAGATACTATAATAAACTTGTTTTTTTATTTTTTGGAAAACGAAAGGCATGCAAGATTTAAAGCAAAATTAATTCAGAAAGAGGATATAGTTTTCTTTTCAAGAATTAAATTTTTAGAGAATTACCACTTTACTAAAATCCAAAACTGAATTTTTTTCCACTTTTTTCTTTGTATTAATGAAAAAGATAGAGTTCTGGAATTGAGCTCAAAAAGAGAATCAATTTCACCAAAACCACTAGTCTCAGCACACAAATAAGCAAGCAGAGTACTCAAAACTTTAAGAGAAACAAGAAATTTAAAAACAAAAAATAAAATAAAAATTGACAGGCAGTTTAACAGGCCTACCTTGGTGCACTGAGATGCATTGCACCAGAGCGCTATAGCTCCAATCGACGCACCATATATTCTACAGCAAGGCACCCTCAACGCTCCAAATATTATGGGAAAAAGAAATGTCAGCGCTCTGTGTCAAAAGAGGAAAGGTGCCCTGAAGAGGTTGGCACTCTGTCAGCCGAAGGTATGTGTGCCGCCAAACTAGTAGATGCAAAAATCAATGTCCTGTAGGTGAAACCAAAAGGATGCAATGAATTGGACTGTAAAAAGTAAAAACTACTCAACTGAAAAAAGAGGCAAAAACATAACAGTAAGGTAGATTTCTTACCTTATCAACTGAAATGAATAAGAGAAGAGAATATAACCTTAATAGATTAGATGGTTACCAAAGCTTTTATATTTGACTAGATCTGCACCAGATCTGACTGGATCAACTCCAGATATGACCAGATCAGCTATCCCCAGTATGGTCGCCAATTTTTTTATCAGGAATTATGCAATCAGTGCAAACAACGTTTGTTCCTCTACACTGTAAATCACAGGCATAGAAAAAAAATACACATCCGTATATCCTTTCCTTAACTAGTTAGATTAAACAACATGAAATAAAATATGCCTCGGACCTATATCTCTTTGTCTTTTATCTGAAAGCCCTTGCAATGGTTCAACACCTACAAAAATGATCAAAAGACAAACAAACAAGACGAGAGCATCATGATTGACTAATTACTTATATCAGTGATCAAGGAATCTAATAATATTCAATTGAAATTAACAACACATCAAATATAGGAAAGAGGAACACTTTTGTATTAAAAATAAGAGAATGAAGTTACAACGAAGCTTTGATGTTGATGGCTTCAAGCTCCACAAGACATCTACAATATTTCACAATCCATGAACATCTCTTCACACATGAGCCAACCCTACTTTGCCTCTAGTTCATAATTCAATCCAACAGCATAAGGATACTTATTTGGCCTCCCCCCACTCACATCGAGAAGGCTTCATTTATAGGCCCAAAACACATGATATAGGCTTGGAAAAGGATAGGAGGAAATCCCAATAGGTAAGGGAGGTGAATGCCACCTTTCCCAAGAAAATAGGAACTGACTCCATGGAGGCTTCTAGAACCTTCTTTCTTCCCCTTTTTGGCTTATCGACACTCCCAGGAGAAGAGGTAGGTGCGCTGACCTAACTTTATGCCAAAGAAAGGTCAGATCGACACTTTGTAATCCAATGTTGGAGGCACCGTCGATGCTTTGTGTAAACATGGCTAAGGCGCCATCCCTCCAATATATGGGAGAAAACAAGTCAAGGTTTCCTAGGCCAAGATCTCCAAAAGGAAAATGGACAATGTGGAATTTCCAGGAAGGTTGATAAGCAATGTGGAATTTCTAGGTGCAACAATGATCCTTTGCATCCTTTATGTCTTCTGAAAAAATCACGTGATTTTACCGATTCATCGGATAGACTCAGGCTCCGGAGCCGATGTTGTTGGAGAAAACTTATGAGTTTCTTTCTGATGGCTTGTTAACAACCTTTCTGACGCATCGAGTCATCTTCTCGAGGCTTGTCAACGACATCGAAAGTAGTTTCATTTCCTTATCCATGCACCGTGTTAGAAACTTTTAGTAAGTTTTTCGATGGGCCACTTTGGGAGTTTTTGCCGATGTTTTAGAATACCCCATTTGTTTGCAACCAATATCTTCTCAAGGTGTCAGCTGATACTGCGCAGATGAACAAAGTATTAGCCACCAATGGAGTTTAATCCCTTACTGCTGCGAGATCATAATATCTTCCGATAAGGAAATTTTATGTCCATCTAATGAATGTCGAATCTATCCCAAGATTCTGCCCAATTCCATCGGTTACAATCTTAGTTCATTTTTGAAGCAATGTTTTGTCGATAATTGGTAATGTTGGTGACAACGGTGTTTCACTCCTGGGCCATTAATTAACCTTCTCACAACTAAGCCTATTTAAGTTGTCAGGGGTTGTATTATAGTCACTGTTATTGTCCGTTGGATATTTTTTCATCGTCATTGTGCATAGCTGTCAACCATTGTGTGGATTTCATCAACTGTGTGAGGGTTGCACTCACCAACAGTCAAGTCATTTTTCCAGGTAGGATTATAAGCCACTACCTATCATTCTCCTATATTGTTTTTTGGGAAGAATTTTGAGTGGTCTTTCTGGATTAGGATTTCCCATCCTCATAGTAATACATCTCGAGGTCGTGGGTGTTTTTTTTGTTTCTTTTTGTTTAAGCTTTCAACATTTCTTTTGAGAGTGCCTCATTCTTCCCCGCATAACAAACCTTAGTTTCTCTACTCATGTTAGCATGGTCATAGGTTTCCCTTACCTTCCCTACACCACTCATGCACTCTGACTCACCATGAGGACTGTTATGTCAGTATGGTTCAATAGTAGGGCCGCGTCTAGATGAGTGTTTCGAAGTTTGTGACATGCCCTCTTCTCATCATTAACGTACAAGCAGAGGGGGTATCAACACTGATCAATTTTGTTTTTGGTGTTTCTCTACCTAGATCTTATTCTAAAGACCCATCGTTCTTGAAGTTTTGAGCCACTGAGGGATATCCATTTGGTTCGAATAGAAAGGGTCATGGTTTTCTAGTCACAAGATTAGGGAACCTTCGGAAATAGACTAGGGGTATTCATTTCTTTAATCCTAGTGCCTGAGAGGCCCATTGCTCAGCTCTATTCAGTTGTGGCTTGGTTTTGACTTGATGGGTTGTGTTAGTGTTTCAACATTAAGCTAGCATTATGATCTTAGGATCTTTTTACTAAGAGAATAACAAGCAGAGCAATAAAACATAAGCACAACATAGGAGACAAGAGACACAAAGAATTTTCCTCGGGGAAACCATAAAGGAGAAAACCCCGCAACTTCCTCAGAGATAGAATCAACACCAAAAGGTAAAACCCCAAAACAGTAAGATGATCTCCTAACAGCAGCAGTCTCTCTCTCTCACACTGAGAGAGCTTCTCTTCTCTCATTCATGCGCCCCAATGAGTGAGTGTGAGTGTTGCAAGTGAGATAAATAGAGAGGCTCACTCTCTATTTATATTTTTTTTTTCACTTGAAGTGCACTCCAACATGTAGGCCTCACTTAACAATTACTTACTAGAGCCAACATCTCTAGGAGTTTCTAATAACCCTAGTGCCCCACCACTTCTGGGGACTTTTCCTCCTCCGACCAATAGGAGGGTAACACAATGGTGGGGACTATTTCCCAAAATCACAACGACTCACCTAGGGTCGAGTTCACTATGATAGTCTAATAACCCAAGGGCCCCACAACTATGGGGGTTTTAACCCTCGACCAATAGGAGGGTTACACACAATGACTTGACATGAATTTCTCATTATAGAAACTTCTCGAAATAAACATCGGGGTATGACATGACTCAAATACATTACAATACATCCCAGAATAAACATTGAGTTACAATACATAAGAAATATGGATGAATACTTTCTGAAGTTACAATTGCATCAACACTCCCTCTTAACTAGGAAGGTATTCTCTCGACATAATTTATCAGCACAAGTCTTCTTCTCTATATCATCTGGATCATCATTAAGTTCTCTTCATCTTTGTCTTCAAGTCATCTTCATATTCAAGTCATCTTCATCTGGATCTGGATCATCACTCGATCTGGATCATCATCACTAAATGTAGATCATCACTGGATCTGGATCATCACCACTAGATCTGGATCATCATCAATGGATTTGGATCATCACTCAATCTTGATCATCACTACTAGATCATCTTCACTGGATCTATATCATCACTGGCCATCATCACTAGATCTGGATCATCACTCAATTTGGATCATCACTGGTGCTATCTCATGATTCTTCTTGTCACAGGAAGTTCTACAAAGCCAGCCCTTTTTCATGCTGGTTGTATGCCTAGCCTCCATGTAGGTCTTTTTTAGCACTTATATCTGATGAACACGTGATCGAAGAAAGGCTCATCATTTCTATCTGATCAACACATGATCGAAGATAGATACTGCACTTACATCTGATCAACACATGATCGAAGAAAGGAACTAAACTTACATCTGATCAACACATGATCGAAGAAAGGCACGACACTTATATCTAATCAACACATGATCAAAGAAAGGATCAAAATTTCTATCTGATCAACACATGCTCGAAGATAGATACTGCACTTACATCTGATCAACACATGATCAAAGAAAGGCACAGCACTTATATCTGATCAACACATGATCGAAGAAAGGCTCTGCACTTACATTCATCTAGGCTGGAACACATCCTACCACAATGATGAAAGGGCTCTACACTTACATCCACCCAAGAGGGAACACATCCTGCTCACAATGATGGAAGGGCTTGCACTCATATCTGATCTTGTAGGAACCAATCCTACAGTCATATCAGAATGGCCACCAATCCTCTTCAACTGGGCTACCTGATAACTGACCAGGTGCCTCCATTCTCCTAGAGAATGGAAGTTTCCCTTACATATGACCTACTCATTGGAATGGCCAACACTCACATCTGATATGGAAGGAACTTAAACCTTTAGCCATGATAGAATGGTTTAGCCCTTACATCTGATCAAGTGGGAACACATTCCTCTGTCACATCAGAATGGCTTCTCAGTCCTAGACTAAGTTTTCCTGGTAACTGACCATGTGCCTCCATTCCTAGAATGGTAGATGCCCTTACATCTGTCCTACTCAACAGAATGGCCAACACTCACATCTAACATGGAAGGAACCAATCCTCTCACAATGAAAAAATGGCTCAGCCCTTATATTTGACCTACTCGCTAGAATGGCTATGGATCATAGTACTTATATCTGATATGGAAGGAACCAATCCTCTCACCGTGACAGAATGGCTCAGCCCTTATATCTGACCATGGAAGGAACCAATCCTCTCACCATGTTAGAATGTTTATGGGTCTTATCACTTTCCCTTGGAGGAAACCTCGATATGGAGAACACCAAGCTTCTCCCTGAAGTACTCAAACTTCATCCTAGCCAATGGCTTCATCAATACATCAGCTATCTGTTCCTCTGTCACAACATACTGGATTTTCACTACTCCCCCCTGCACCATATCCCTGATATAGTGATACTTGATCTCAATATGCTTCTACTTGTCATGGAACACTGGATTCTCTGACAAATTCAAGCAACTCTAGTTGTCACAATGTATACAAGTAGCATACATATGGAGATCAAATAAATCTAATAGTAGCTTTTGTAGCCATACTACCTCACAACTAGCTAAACAAGATACGACATACTCTGCTTTAGCTGTACTCAGTGCCACACAGGATTGCTTCCTGCTAAACCAAGAGATCACACCTGATCGCATATTGAAGCAACACCCTGAAGTGTTCTTCCTATTGATGGAACTGCCTACCCAATCTAAATCAACATAACCCCCCAGGTTAATACTCTGATTCATATCATACTTGAGCCCATAATCCATTGTACCCTTCAGGTACCTCAGAATATGATTTGCAGTAATCAAGTGAACATGTCTTGGATCTATCAAGAACTGGCTCAAGGTGTTCATAGCAAAGAAAATGTATGGTCTCGTGTTCATCAGATACATCAAGGACCCAATCATCTGACGATACATCGTAGCATCAACTGTCTCTGATGAAGCATCACTCAATAGCTTCATGTTCTATGCCATAGGTGTGGTCATGGCCTTGCAGTCAATCATCCCGAACCTCTTCAGGATCTCTACTACATACTTCCTTTTTCCAAGGAAGATTCCATCCGCATTCTTCCACACTTCCATGCCTAGAAAAATAGTGCATCGACACATAATAGGAGCATCACTGGTCTTCCACCTTCAACCTTGAAGAAAAGGATGGAATCAACTTTACTCTCAGTAAATCCTAGAGTCATCAGTAATCTGTCCATCCTGTCATACCATGTCAAAACACAGGATCTTCTGTAGTCACTCCCTCTGAAGCATCATACTCCCTCTGTCTTCTGTACTCTATGCACTGAAACATTCTGTACAGGAGTGACAAGTAGCTTCCTATGCTACTAATATTCTATGTGACCATCTAGTGTATATACTTGCATCTTCAACCTTGTAGCAAAATTTAAGATCTTCATCAAGCTCATCATATATGTGTTTAAACTCTTACTAGCTGCAAATGTCTCTTCGTAGTCTAGGCCTTCTTTTCATGAGAAGCCTCATGCTACGAATCTTGCTTTGTATCCCGCAATGTTTCCATCTACTACATGATGGAACTATGAAATTCTCTTCAAGTCTCAATACTACATCCTAAACATCATTCTTCTTGAACTGGTCTTCCCTTTCTTCTTGGAAGGTTCTGCATCAATGATGTCACTGCATTTGTCATATTATTATTATTTGTTTTCATCTTGAACTGTCGTTACTTGTTCTTCGGAACAAGTCTCATTCTTCTTTGCTTGTAGGTGATTATGTATGCGATCTTTCCTACAAGTCAAATGCATTTGTATGGTTAGAAACATTTCATAAGGAATATTCATACTGGAAAATTCTTATGCATAAATATATCATCATACAACTACTTTAGCCAATACAACATTCATCCATATGTCACAAAACGTTTCTAGATGCCTTCCATCTCTACCATGACAACATTGAGATTGTTCACTAATCCAATATGTCAGCAAAGAGGTTTCATTCTAGATAAGTAGCAATGGAAAGTTTGTATAGCACCATGAGATACTTACCCATCACATGCATATTAGTAGTATACTGTCGTTAATGCAAACATTATATCATGCATAATACATTAACTAAATATAAAAAAATGCAAAACAATGAAATGACAATTGAATACTTATCTTTATTTGTTTCATGGGTAGACTCCTTCTTGAGCCTTCAGCTTCATCGTCTTCTTCATTCATAATAGCATCGTTTCTTATCCAAATGCTAAGGTGGATAAGAGGTTCTTCAAGAGTTGAGTTCTTCATATTCCTCATCACTTGAGGTATCTTCTTTGGAAGGTGAGAGCTTGATCTTCATTTGCTTCCATCTTCTCTTTTATTCTTATGATTCGAGCTTCTTCTTCTTCCCAAAGTCTGCTAAAGGTAATCACTTCCTTCTGGCACACATTCCTTGCATGAATGAATCCCATAATCCTGGGAGGCCATTCAAGGTGGCTATCACCACTTCTGCATTCTTCACTTCGTCTTTTACCGCTTTAAGTTGTTCTTTTATTTGAGAGACCCTATTAAAGTATGATTGTACAATCTCTGCATTCTGGATCTTCACATTCTTCAACTGATTTCTTAAGGTCATCTTCTGATGTATGTTCTTCCCTTCAAATAGCTTGGTTAAGGAATCAAACATCTTCGGTGTCTTTAGGGAAGACACTTGTAGTACAAGTTGATTCGTGACTAAATCAACAATGATTTTCTTGGTCTAGACCAATTTCTTTTTGCGTAATACTTCTAGCCTCATCTCCCTCTAGAACTAGAACCTATCTACTCATGTAGGTGTTCAATTCATTTTCTTCAGAGAAATCATATACTTCCATGCTTGAAATTTGTCAACTTCACCAAGCTTATCATCAAGCTGATGTGATAAATCACTTTGAAATGAGAACCTCAAATGAAAATAGCAAAGGATTAGATCTTACTGATTTGAGGTGTCCGTCCTGGTTCCGGAGCTGGCTGATCTAGGTTTTGTCATAGAAACCCTAATTTTAAAAACTTGGAATCTTTCAAATATGATTGGATAGACAGATATATCTGTTTAAATGGAGTTGTCCAATGTACTCCTTTTCTGAAAATAGTGGAGGGAAGCTCCCGGAACAGGAAGCCCTAGTTTTCCAATGTCTTCTATAGAAATTCCTGTTACTGTTTCTGTGATATATCCAAAATTACTACTCCTATGTGTCTTAAATTTCTCACTTACATAACCTTGCATGTCCTTGATCCAAAAACATAGGTTTCATCAGCATTTGTTTCACCAATTTGGATTTATGATCCTTTTCCCAAGGTGACCTGTTACAGGAGTGTTCAGAATAGAAAAGTTGTATGGACTTCCACGTGTCAGTGGTTCAGATTCTGAGTCTGAACGTTGGAACAAAGAAAGTACAGTCTGTGCCCTTTCTATAAAAGCTTCCAAAATTCCATTTGGACCTCTGTAGCCCAATATGTAGTAATTCTCCCCAGGTGTGTTGTTTAGGGATGAATTCTGGAAGAGGATGGAACCCTAACTTGGAGGGATCATATCTCCTAGAATATAGAGAATCGGAGGAGAATTTTTGGATACAGTGTTCATCAGGATTTCATCTTCGGACCCTAAAATTTTCAGCTCTTGATAATTTTTCAATCGTGGGATATAGCAAATGTACCAAAACGTAGCAGTTTTAGTATTTAGGGTTTTTCTAGCTCGGGGTTAAATTAGGGTTTGAATTTCCCAGAGTTTCACCCAACCAAATTTATTGATATAGGTCTCTAAACTTAGGTTTTTATGAGGAGAAAAATCCTATGCTATGCTCACTCAAAAATTCCTCTTCTATAGAAAGCCCTAATTTCTGCATCGAAAACTGAAAATGCCCGGAATCAAATTCCGCTTCGATAGAAAGATGCGCCCTTCAATGGAGAGTCAACCTAGCATACTTTTACTGATGGATTGTGGAGAGAGACCCAAAAAGTAAGAATCCCTAGCTTCTATAGCTACATAATTTCTTCTTCTCAGGTTAGCTTTGATACCATGTTTGTGTTTCAACATTAAGCTAGCATTATGATCTTAGGATATTTTTACTGAGAGAATAACAAGCACATCAATAAAACATAAGCACAACACAGGAGACAAGAGACACAAAGAATTTTCCTCAGGGAAACCATAAAGGAGAAAACCCCACAAATTCCTCAGAGATAGAATTAGAACCAAAAGGTAAAGCCCCAAAACAATAAGATGATCTCCCAATAGCAGCAGTCTCTCTCTCTCACACTGAGAGAGCTTCTCCTCTCTCACTCATGTGCCCCAATGTGAGTGTGAGTGTTGCAAGTGAGATAAATAGAGAGGCTCACTCTCTATTTATATTCTTTCATTCACTTGAAGTGCACTCCAACATGTCGGCATCACTTAACAATTACTTACTAGAGCCTACATCTCTAGGAGTGTTTAATAACCCTAGTGCCCCACCACTTGTGGGGACTTTGCCTCCTCCGACCAATAGGAGGGTAACACAATGGTGGGGACTGTTTCCTTGACTTACAATGACTCACCTAGAGTCGAATTCACTAGGATAGTCTAATAACCCAAGGGCCCCACAACTGTGGGGACTTTAACCCTTGACCAATAGGAGGGTTACCCACAATGACTTGACATGACTTTCTCATTATAGAAACTTCCTGGAATAAACATCGGGGTATGACACGACTCAAATACATTACAATACATCCCAGAATAAACAACGGGTTACAATACATAAGAAATATGGATGAATACATTCTGAAGTTACAATTACATCAACATGTTGAAGTAGCCAAATGTTGCTTCCTGGTGTCAGGTAGTTTGTTGAAAATGTTTAAGGATGAGATGGTAAAATTTTGGTTAAAAATGACCACATATTGTTTTGGTTGTGTTCAATCTCAAATTTAGTTGTTATACTTATCATACATGCATATTTGGAGATTGAAATGGATCTAAGACATTGTTTGGTGTTTGACAACCTCAATTTTTGTATAGCACCATGCCTAAAAAGGGAAAGAAGAAGATCCAGACTATAAGGGACGATCAAGAGGTGGAAATAGTGACAAAGCTGGAGATTATCTACGAAGATACTAAATCTTTCACTCGTGTCGAGCCAAATTTCAGATGGGGTCAAATATATCAGATGATCAAGGACCAGGATATCCTAGATACCGGTTTAGAAGATATACCAATATATTCAAACATAAGGAATTCAACTATCATGAAGGTGTCTACATGTCCAGAAATATTCCCATGTGCCAAAGTAATCGGATGAATTCTTCCAAAGGAATATATAACTAAGATGATTCTGTTGAATGTTAATGGACAAGTTTTTGCTTCCTACAACTCAACATATGTATCTCAAGCATGTAAGCTACCTATACCCTAGATCTATTTGACAGGAAAGTGGATGAATGAGCTAGACTTGGATGTTTTCGATTTTGTAAGGAAAATGATAATTCATGGGAAGCAATTCTACAGAAATCCTTCTGGAGAATACGAAACTACAAACTTACGTAACCCATACCTGCTTCTAGCTTTGATGTTAAACCAGATTTTCGGCTGAGCGAATCGAAAGTTTTATAAGATAAGCTGGGTACTAGTGATTTATTTTGTAGCTAGAAGGGGTACCATCTTCAACTGGGATGATATAGTAGCAAACAATTTATCATCATGTATAAGTGCAGCACTTGGTGGTTTGACACAGAGGAAGTCAGAGTTCTATATGAGTTCTTTCCTGGTTGATTGAATTTTGTGTACCCACCAGTTCTCAGCACTCAATTGCAAATGGGATAAGACCAAAACCCCTATATATTCTGCATATCATATTTTTTGGGCACACAAGTATTATAGTTTCTACAAGAGTATCTGTGAGGATTTCTTAATGCATCTTTACAAGATGATATTCGTTACAGAATGCAATTGCATGTCTGAAAAGACATTGGGGATAGTAATAGAGAATGTGCATTATTACCTCTCTGAAAAAGGTTTGTACTTAAATATGCTTAGGGGATCTAAAGCACCTTCTTTGTTACCGAAGTATACCACTGACTATGTTATTCATAAAGAGGTGGTAAGATAGATCTACATAGATGGGATCGATAATTTCTTACTTGATATGAAAAAGGATGTATACCCACCACAACCTTTCTGCATAGGTAGCTACAATTTTACTAGAGTAAAAAGTGCACCAGAGTTTGTGAAAGAATTAGAATAGTTTCACTTTGGAGAAAATAGTTTCCACAGGAATGATTCAGAGGACAAGATTGCAAATTATTGTTAGTCAGTAGGAGTGCATTTTAAATACAAAAATTACTAGGATAAAGATGAGGAGATATTCCTCTATGCCTGCAACGTGACAGCCTTAAGCAGAAGATTCAAAAAGGAAATAATGATTGTAGGAGGCAAAGGAAGTGGCAGTGGTATTGCTGAACAACAAAGAAAGAAGAAGAAGTTGTAAGGAAAAAGGAAGAGGAATCCTATAGGTTGTTACGGGAAGTAGAGAAGAGATTAGCAGAGGAAGCATAGTCGCAGAAAAAGGAAGAAGAGTAGAGGATATGGGAGGAGAGTGAAAGAATTCAAAAGGAATTGGTTGATCAAGAGAAGAAGAAAAAAAAGCAGTCGAAGAGCTTAAGAGAAAGGAGCAGGAAAACTGAGACCAAGAGTATCAAGAAAAAGACCAAGGCCATAGTATTCCAGTGGATTTTTGTGTTCCGTCAAGTAGCACAATGGTAGAAAATACAGCTCCCTTAGTGGAGTTTGAATTAATACCTTTCATTCCATCCTGTGTACAAGAAGTGGCTGACCTCAATACAATTTTCTTTGTTTAAAAAAGAAGAGGATTGTGATGAGATCAGAGGAAAGGGTGGACACAAGAGATCAATCTGCAGAGATTATGGTATTAGAGAAGACAGTGTTACATGGGATTAATAAATATCCTAAACTCCTTGGGATGGCAGGTGTAGCATCAACTCTTTCCAATGCAGATAATGTTGGAAAATTGGTTGATGATATTGATCATTATAAGGAGAAAATGTCCCAAATGAAGGAAACCCTAAGGAAAGAAAGAGGAGAAGGGAAAATCCTAAAAAGGAATCATGGTGAGATTCTTACAGAGTTGGAGAGACTTAATGAAGCATATCAAATTTTGGAATCAGAAAAAGATGCCTTAGTATTGTTAGCTAACATCACTAAAGGAGAGAAAAAGGACCTTGAGAGAAAGGTTTAAAAGTTAGAGAAGAAAAAAGACACAACCGACAAAAGAGTAGAAGAATTAGAAATTCAAAACAATTTTTTAGATAAGCAATGCAAGGTGGCAAATGAAAAACAACTTGATATTTCTCCTTTTTGTAATCAAGCATCTTTTCTACAAAAGGAAATAAATCAAATTCTATTGAGGTTGATGGGAGAGATGTATATAATTAAGTACATTGACGCTAGATTGAAAGAGATAGCACACAACTCATCAGATTTCAGGAAGAAGTTATCAGAAGTGCAAGAACTTGTGCAGAACCAACTAACTTGGATAGGATCCAATTCACCTTTCCCAGCAAACATGCCTCACAAAACTACAAGAGGTCTAAAGATGGAATTGTCAATATTAAATTTCTTCTTCAAATCAGCAGTAAGGTTGAACACAACCATTGATAAAAATTTGGAGAAGTGTACCGACTTCTACAAAAGAATATGTTCAACCCATAATAAATGCCAGGTTTTAGCAGATACTCAAGATCAAGAATTCCCAGCTAGAGAGTAGCATTTAAAGAACATTCAAGATAGGCTATAGACAAGGGAAGAAAGCATAGCTAATATTGAATGCATCAGTGAATAAGCCATTGGAATCTATATTTTTCAATTTTCGATCCATAAGCATCTATCTGAAGAGTTACTAATTTAGAACTCACCTAAATTAAGAGAGATAAAATCCCAATTGTCCGAGCTTGAAATAGTTGCATGTGTGTTGGATCCAGCTGAATATCGAATCATTAATGATAGGCTCAAGCATGGGATGTTTTCATTAATAAATCAACTGGTCCCACTTAGGTTGTTTTGTTTGATTCACAATTGGAGAATTTCATGTAATTTTTGCATTTTTTTTATTTTCCTAGTGAGCTCAATAGAGGACGAAATTTTGTAAAAGAAGAGTTAGGGAAGCCCAAAGGGCATGGATAACCAAAATTAATTTTGTAAATGTATAAGTAAAGGAAGAGTAGAATAGAGAGAGGAATTTCTCTGGCTCTCATATGCTGAAACTTTTTGTGAGGAGAACTACTTCTTTTTATAATAAAGAGGACTGAAATTTCGCTGGAGAGAAGACTGCATGAGGTTCAAAGCATGTTGTACAATTTGTGAGATTGTTCTAAACCCCATGAACTATTTATGTGTTATGAATGATTTCATTTTATGTTCTGAATCTTATGCAATAAATGAGTGATGAATGCTTTAACTTCACAGATCTATCTTTGTGTTATATCTCTACTCTATTTATGTATTCAGAATTTGTCAGCTATCTATAAAATTCCATGTGAAAACAATGCAGTAAATTAGTCATATTAGTGTTAATCTTTCTCCTTGGGGATAGTTAGAGTTAGTTTATAATAGATTAGTTGTTCTTTTCTTTTGTAGAGTGACTGTGGGGCAGGAGCGGTAAGATAGAGGGAAGACCTGTGCATCTCTAGTGAGGTTCTTACCCACTATTACTTGCATTTATTTTATGCACTTACATATCATCCATAAAACATAAAATTACATAAAA
Source organism: Pseudotsuga menziesii (assembly GCA_001517045.1). Lineage (NCBI taxonomy): Eukaryota > Viridiplantae > Streptophyta > Pinopsida > Pinales > Pinaceae > Pseudotsuga > Pseudotsuga menziesii. The sequence goes on along the minus strand of LPNX010071280.1, from coordinate 82,791 downwards.
AGTGGACTGAGCCGCAACTGGTAAAATATATTTAAACTTTCATTTAATTCTACAGTATTCGGGCTGTTAACCGGATGGATTCCCCATTCCAAACGATAAATGATCTAATTGTGAACGATTATTGGGGAGAATCCCTACTTCCTGGGATTTTCCAAATATCATTAGTTTTGGCGCTAGAAGGAGGGTTTCCAGTGCATGGCTGGAAAAGGAAATCTGTTTACTCAAAACTATTTCACTGGTAATAACGTTGAAACTAGTTTTTCTAAAGAACACATAAACCCAAAAATAGAAACTGCAAAACACCTTTACCATGTTCCTTTATAGGTAGTTGATCACTTCAGGAGACACACAAGGTCTTTTGTGAAGAAGGTTTAAGGATTGCAGACAATCCCTAAGTTGTCGAGAAGACAAGCTACTAGAAGGGCACCCACTTACATGGAAGATTCAATTTTGGTAGGAAATTTGAAAGAATTGGTGAATTTGTCCTTACAAGAAATTGTTCAACCTCTTGATTAGTTGGGACCAGAGTCCCCATTTTGTTCACCTTTTTAGTCACCTTGGAACTCTCCACCGCGATCTCATAGAATCATGGCTGGAAATGTACTTCCAAATGAAAATCAAGCTAATCCACTACCACTACCAGCTTGGAGATCTAGAACACCACTCAACCTAGCTCCTCCATTGCATGCTTTTCCTCCGAATCCTAAAAAGTCATTACCTAAATTTGATCCGGGACAAGGAATTTCTGTGGATGATCACTTGCAGAGTTTCTTGTTATCTCTAGAGATTTTAGCAATAGAGCATGATGATGTAGTATGCAGACTGTTTCCACATACTTTCAAAGCCAAAGCATCATCATGGTATTTTGGCTTACAGGAAAATTCAATCACAAACTGAGATACTTTTGAAAGGTTGTTTAAAGGCAAGTTTGGTAGCCAAAGAACCACTGCCACTCTAATGAAAGAGTTACTTTCTCTAAGGATGGACAAGAGAGAGAAAGTGCAGGATTTTATTCAAAGGTTTGCTTCCCATTTAAATAATTTCAATGCTGCCATAAAACCTGCTAAAGAAACTTTAATGTAATATTATACTTCAGTACTTTCGCTTGGCATAGCAATGTTTGTTAAGAGGTCAATAAAGCCTTTTTTTGGTAGAAACTTATGAATAAGCTATAAAAATAGAGGCTAAACTTGAATGTATAAATAAACACCTTGTAGAGCCATATACAAGAACTTTTAGCAGTAAGAAACCTTTGTTGCTGACTAGACCCAAAGAGGAATGTTCCAGTGAATTAGAAAATGTTGTTAAAATGGTACAAAAGCTATCAAAGAAGATTGCTGATTTAGAAAAGAATAAATAGACTATTTCATCCAAGAAATAGTTTAAACTATTCTTCAAGAAAAGAGATGAAATTATTCCATCCCACCCACCTACACACAGTCCTTCTATCTTGAATTTCACTGAAGTTGGAATGGATAATTTTTGCACTTTTCACCAAGAACCCCATTCTAAAAAAAGTTGTCCACAATGGATAAATTGGATGACTCTGGTGATGAACCAAATTTTAGACGCTCAAATAAACGAGGCTGAAGTAAAAGAAGAAAGGGAAAATGAACCATAGGAACCACTTGAAACAACGGTATTGTGGGACTGTGCACCTATGTTGGGGTTAGAAGAAGAAAAGCCTAAGGAGGAAATTCAACTTTCAGCGATTAATGTCACAACAAGAAGCAAGGGACTTTTAATGGATGAAAGTTTATTACTGCCCAAGATTAGGAAGATTCAAGAAAGTATGAAGAAAATCAACATTAATACTTAAACCCCACCTATACCTGATTTAGTCATAACAAGGCAAAAATATTCCACTGTTAGTAAACATATCAAGGTTGCAGAAAGTAAAGTGGACAGTAACTAGAAAAGTTCAGCAAAAGGTGATATGGGATATGACATAATAGAAGATATCAAGAAAACAAAGACAAATATTTCTTTATTTGAAATGTGTAACGTACCTCAACAAAGGAAGAAGCTTTTGGAAGCCTTTGATTCACAAACTGATAAAACCCAAGATGATGTTCAATTAGAGGAAGAGATCAGTGAATTTATCATTGGGGGAAAATCCAAGTCACAAACATTACCATTTCTACTTACTTTTGATATTTTCAATCAAAATGTACACAATTGTTTGGTAGATTCTAGAAAATCCTCTAATTTTATGCCTCTTTCAATTTGTAGAAAGATAAATGGTCAACCCACACCTTATTCATGTAAAATCATCTAGTTGGATAGAACAACAGTTAAAATGGTAGGAGAAATGAAGAATTTGCTGATAGGATTATTTGCAGATGAAAGGTTTGCCAATTTATAGACATTATGGTAGTGGACATACCTGAAGAATATGGTTTGATTTTAAGTAGAGACCGGTCTTCGAAACTCAATGGGTACTTAGCAACTGACTGGTCACACTTGTGTTTTCCCTATAAGAATTGTCAAAATCATATTAAAGTGATAAGGGAACCACATATGAAGCATAATGTGACACAACTGGAGGGAAAAAATGAGCCTGTCAATTGCACATTCAATTTTGGGTAACTATTTCATAGAGCTTAAACCTGGAAACTATCAAGCGGAAGAAGACAATGATGAATTAGATACACAGTTCAAGCTCCTTTGGTTTTCACGGACTGACAATATTGATTGTAACATAGTTAATTTAGTTTCTAATTTAGAGAGTAGCACTAGTTCTGTAGAATTAGAAGACAAATTTTGGTTTTTATACTTTGACGGTTCTAAAACTCAAGAAGCATCAGGAGCCAGTTGTATCCTAGTTGATCTAGAAAAATAATAAAAATTTTCTTTCTTGTAGATTAGAGTTTGAATGCACTAATAATACAACAAAATATGAAGCTTTAATCCAATGCTTGAAGAAGGCCATTGAATTCAAAGTAAGAAATCTAAAAGTTTATGGGGATTCTGAAATCATTGTTAAATAGTTTCAAAATACAATTAATTCTTTATCACAACATTTAAAGGGATATCAAAATGAATTTTGGGAACTGTTAACAAATTGTAATGCTTTTAACATCAATTGAATTCCTAGACTACAAAATGAAATAGTTGACTTGCTAGCTACTTCTGTTTCAAGATTGGTGCCTACTAATAATCAATGTTCAATTGAATTGATTTTTAGGCCATCTGTGCCAGACGATATCACCAATTTGAGGGTAGTTGATGATGATCAACAGATCTTGTAATTCTTAACCAATTATGAGACTTTCAAAGATTGATGACGAAGAACACCAATCCAATATTCAAAATAGTAATTTCATACCTAAAGGGGTCACAACATTGGAGGGAATGTTTGATTTGAATAATAAGTTCAGAAAGCTAGAAAATGTCAAAACACACAGTTCATCGATGATGTATGCTCTAATCAATCATGGGATGGAAGATGAACCCAAGTGTGTAAACTTGGGGAAATTTTGTTCACTGGGTGAGAGAAGAAAATTCATCGGTTTATTTTAACAATATAAAGATGTATTTGCTTGGACTTATGAATATTTGAAAACTTATGATACTTGTATCATCCAACATGTTATCCCTATTAAAGCTGGTGTGAAACCATTTCAACAGCCACTAAGGAAGATGAATCCCAAGCTGGAACCCATAATTCAAGGTGAAGTAAAAAAGTTTCCTGACGCGAAGATTATTTTCAAAGTTAGACACTAAGAATGGGTGGAAAATTTAGTACCGGTGAGGAAGAAGTTTGGTGAAATAAGACTTTCTGTAGATTTCAGAAATTTGAATCATGCCTTAGACATGGATAATTATCTAGTCCCGCCAATGGAGCAAATATTACAAATGGTTTTAGGCTCTGAATTGTTCTCTCTATTGGATGGGTTTTCAGGCTACAACCAAGTCTTGGTAGCGGAACAAGATAGGTTGAAGACCACATTTCATACGAAATGGGGGACGTTTTCTTACAAACGAATTCCTTTTGGTCTCATTAATGTTGGAGTGACTTTCCAAATGGAAATGGATATTGCTTTCCAAGGTCTAATTGGCATCAATGTGGTTTTCTACCTGGATGGCATAACAGTGTTCTCCAAGAAGAGAGATGAGCATATGTTTCATCTAAAACAAATTTTTGATCGTTGTCAAAAATATGGTCTCTCTAAATCCTAAGAAGTGATTTTTCACAGTGTTAGAAGGAAAGATAATGGGTCACATCATTTCTAAAAAGGGGGTCTCCATAGACCCGGAAAGAATAGAAGATATATAACTGATTCCCTTACCCCACAATAAGAAAGGCACGTAATCTTTTGTGGGGAACATAAAGTTTGTGCGAAGGTTTGTGCCTGATTTTGCACAAATAGTTAAGCGTTTGCAATAGATAGTCATGCAAAGTGTACAGGTTAAATGGATTGACATAGAGAAGGGTGCATTTAAAAATATCAATACATCAATAGCCCAGGAAGCTTCAATCAAAAGTCTTGATTTTGAGAAATATTTTATCTTATACACTTTTCCTTCCGATAACTCACTCACAGCAGTGCTTACATGGAAGGAAGAAAGGGGAGATGAGTATCCCATATCATTCATGAGCACAAGTTTGCAAGGCATTGAATTGAATTACCCTTCTATTGATAAACAGGCATACACAGTATTCAAAGCAGTAAAACAATTTAGGCCTTATATTATGAAGAACCAAAACCAAAGTAATTGTGCCTTACCCGATGGTTAGAACCCTCTTCATGCAAAAATAATTGGGAGAAAGAAAAGGGAATTTGGTAACATCTTTGCAAGAATATGACTTAGAATTTAAACCATCCACTATCATCAAAGGACAAGGGATTTGAAAATTAATGGTTGAAAGTCAAAATGATGAAGACAAAGGCTAGGAAAATGAGGCTGAGTTGCATATGATTGATATGTGTCCAATATTTAAAGACTTGGATTCTTGGTATAGGGATTTGATACACTATCTCCAATAGGGATATTTACCTAAACACTGGAATTCTAAACAAAGAAGAGCACTACGCTTGAATTCGACATCTTATCAAATAATTGATGGAGTTCTTTTCAGGAAGAACTATGATGGAGCATTTCTGAGATGTTTGGAACAAGAGGATGCATATAAAGTTGTTAAAGAATTACATGATGGTCCTACTGGAGGAAATTTTTCAGGAGATACCACTTCTGGTCGACCTTGTTTAAAGATGCACATGATTATGTAAGAAAATGCGACACCTTCCAAAGAAGCAACGGGAGGGAGGCTAGGGCAACTGGACCATTGCAACTAGTCATTGTTTATGAGCCATTCGAGCAATGGGGAAATGATATCATTAGAAAAATAAATCCAAACTCTTCATTTCAACACAAACATATTCTCATAGCCACAAATTATTTCAGCATATGGGTGGAAGCAATCCCGTTATGAAAAGTGAACGAAGATGCAATCATGGATTTCTTACAAGACCATATTATGACCAGGTTTGGGGTTCCAATTTCCTGGTTTTTGACAATGCATCTTATTTTTCATCAATTAAACTTACTAAATTTGCTAATGAGAAAGGAATGAAATTACATTATTCTGCTAACTATTATCCACAAGGTAACGGATTAGTTGAGTTGACTAATAAAAATTTTATTAGAATTTTAAAGAAAATTGTCATAGAAAACTAGAGAAGTTGGAATATAGCCCTTCCAAACGCCACTATGGGTTGATCAAGTCACACCCAAGAATTACTTAGGCGTGTCACCTTATACCTTACTTGATGGAAAGGAAGCTATTTTAGCTTTGAACATTTTTTTGTCATCTTCTTAGTTAGCCCAAGCGTCTCGAGGGTCTAGAAGTGACATTTTACAAGCTAGAATTAATACCCTGCTGAAGTTAGAAGAGTTTAGAGCTAAGTCCAAAGAAAGGTTTAAGCACCAGTAAGAGATTGTGAAAAGGTGGTTTGACAAACACAAGTCCAGGAAGGGAATATTTGCAGTAGGAGATTTGGTTCTAAAGTGGTATCATCCACATGACAAAAAGGGAAAGCATACTAAGTTTCAACACCTATGGGTTGGCCCATTTCAGATTGCTAAGAAATAAGGCCCCTCAACATATAAGTTACAGGATTTACAAGGGTGGGAAGAGAATCTTCCTGTCAATGGGTTGGTTCTCAAGACTTATTTCACTTAGTGTTGTAGGAACCTTTTGTACATAAATAAGATTTTCTTTCGTTTGAATTTCCTTTTAGTTTTGTTGTTTTCTTTATGCTTTGCATTTGATTTATTCTAGTTCTTTTCTTTATTTTAGTTTTACTTCAAATAAGCCAACTCAGATTTTGGTGCTTGGGGGACATCGATATTTGCATAAATTGCCAACATTTTAAACCAAAGAAATGCTTATTGGATTTATCTATGTCAAAATTTATCATGCAAAGATTATTTAATTTGATAGACTAAGTAAAATTAAGTTATTTTATGAACACATTGAAGTCCTATTTTTAAACCATGTTAAATAACTAAGGTTGGAGAAGTCTAGAATACTATTTTGGGGATCCATCCACCTCACATTAATATATGTCCTACGAAGCTAGTAGCAAAGGACCCACAGACAGGAGGCAAGATGAACAGGTGTATGGTATTCAAAATAATCCCATGCCACAAATTAAATCCAAAAGGATTAAAGAGTCGAAATTCCCAAAGAGAAAGTATGTATCAGAAAGATATACTGAACAAAAATTAGTAAGACAATTGGATTTCTCATAGGTTCTTCTCCATCTGTGAGCTGAAACATATCACTCACACAAAAGGACACCATGGATGGAAGAACCTAAATCAAATCTCAAATTCAAAAAATGCAATCTGGGAAGACTCAGAAGACAAAAGTTTGAAAGCATCAAAAGGATACAAAAGGCATGGGAATGAAGAACAAACGAAAATGCCCGTCCGAATTCAGTTACTATCCTTTGTAGTCTTAGTTAAAAGAAACCAAATTCAAAGTTAAATGAACCTCACAATTTGGCCTCAGAAGAGTTATCAAGACTTTGAAACACTGGTTACCTTACCCTATTGGACTACAATCAATGATAAGTTCTAAATCTTACATTCCTAGAAAGGTCATGATTTTAAATAAATCTTGAAAAGAATTGGGATGAGTTTGTTTAATAGAATACCATAAAGTAGTTTTGGTTTCAAAAGTAATTTTTCCAGAGATCTGTGTTCACCATCCAGTCTCCAATTGTTGTTTCCGCAACCACTACCCCAAAAAAAATTCATGTTTTAGGTCCCCCCTTTGTTTTCTAGTTTCCAAGCCTTCCTAGACTACCTTTGCGCTCTAAGGACCTTTTCCCTAACTTAGTTTTGTTCACAAATAGGGAAAAATATTAAGATGAAACTCAGTTTTTTAACCCAACATATCGGATGAACTCATTGAGTTGAGCTGACGTAGCAGAAGAGCTACTCTATAAACCTGCCGATCCTTTGCATCCTGTCTTTCGAAAAAATCACACGAGTTTACTAATTCATCAGATAGACTCAGGCTCCAGAACCAATGTTGTTGGATAAAACTTCTAAGTTTCATTTTGATGGTTTGTTAACATCTTTTTCGACGCATCGGGTCATCTTATCAAAGCTTGTCGATGACATCGGAATTAGTTTCATTTTCTTATCCACCCACCATGTCAGAAACTTTCAGTAAGTTTTTCGATGGGCCACTTTGGGAGTTTTTTCCAATGTTGTTGAACATCCTGTTTGTTTGCAACAAATATCTTCCTGAGGTCTCAGATGATACCATGTGGATGAACAGAGTATTAGCGGCCGATGGAGTTTAAGCCCTTGCCACTGCGGGATCATATTATCTTCCAGTAAGGAAAGTCTGTGTCCATCCAATGAACGTCGGATCTATCCAAAGATTCTGCCCAAATCTATCGGTTATAATCTTAGTTCATTGCTAAAGTGATGTTTTGTCGATAATTGGTAATGTTGGCGCCAACAGTGTTTCACTCCTGGGCCATTAATTAACCTTCTCACAGTTAAGCTTATTTAAGCTATTGGGGGTTGTATTATGGTCATTTCTATTTCCCATTGGATATTTTGTCATCATTGTTGTTCAGATCTATCAACTATTGTGTGGATTTTGTAAGTTGCACAAGGGTTTCACTCACCAATAGTCAAGCCATTTTCCAGGTAGGATTCTAAGTCACCGCCTAGTCATTCTCCTATACTGTTTTTTGGGAAGAAGTTTGAGTGGTCTTGTCGGATTATGTTTTCCCATCCTCATAGTTATACTGTTAGTTTTTCAACATTCAAGCTAGCATTATGTTAGGATCTTTACTGAGAGAATAACAAGTACATCAATCAACACAAGCACATCACAAGAGACAAGAGACACAAAGAGTTTTGATCGAGGAAACCATAAATGGAGAAAACCCCGCAACTTCCTTAATATAGAATCACCACAAGATGTAAGACCCAAAAATAGTAAGATGCACTCCCGACAGCAGTAGTCTTCTTCTTTTGTCTAGTCCCAGTATTTCCTTCCTCACTAATGTGCCACACTTGAGTGAGTGAGTGATGTGTTGTACAAGTGATAAATAGAAAGGCTCTCACTCTCTATTTATATTCTTCCGTTCACTTGAAGTGCACTCCAACATGTCGGCCTCACTTAACAATTACTTACTAGAGCCGACATCTCTAGGAGTGTCTAATAACCCTAGTGCCCCACCACTTGTGGGGACTTTGCCTCCTCCAACCAATAGGATGGTAACACAATGGTGGGGACTATTTCCCCGACTTACAATGACTCACATAGGGTCGACTTCACTAGGATAGTCTAATAACCCAAGGGCCCCACGACTGTGGGGACTTTAACCCTTTATAAATAGGAGGGTTACCCACAATGACTTGACATGACTTTCTCATTATAGAAACTTCTCGATTGGAACATCGGGGCATGACATGACTCAAATACATTACAATACATCCCGGAATAAACATCGGGTTACAATACATAATAAATACAGCTGAATACATTCCAAAGTTACAATTACATCAACACTCCCTCTTAACTAGGAAGGTATTCTCTTGACACAATTTATTAGCACAAGTCTTCTTCTTTGTATCATCTGGTTCATCATCAAGTACTCATCATATTCAAGTCATCTTCGTCTTCAAGTCATCTTTCATTTTTCAAGCCATCTTTCATTTGGATCTGAATCATCACTCGATCTAGATCATTGTCACTAGATCATACTCGATCTGGAACATCGTCACTAGATCATACTCGATATGGAACATCACTGGATCTGGATCATCACTTGATCTGGATCATCATCACTGGACCTAGATCATCTCTCGATTTGGATCATCATCACTGGACTGGATCTGGATCATCACTCGATCTGGATCTGGATCTGGATCATCTCTAGATTTGGATCATCACTGCTAGATCTGGATCATCACTCGATCTGGATCTCTCGGAGTCATCATAACTGGATCTGGATCATAGCTCAATCTGGATCATCTCTGGTCATCATCATGTGTGTACTAATCTTGTCATGGGAATTTCTACAGAGCCATCCCTTTTTCATGCTGGTTGTAGGCCTAGCCACCAGGTAGGTCTTCGTCAGAAAGGCACACCTAGCACTTACATCTGACCTACTCGTCAAAAAGGCATGCCCAGCACTCACATCTAATCATGTAGTAAACTACAATCACATCAGAAAGGCCCAGCACTCACATTCACCAGCATGATAGGACATCACATCACTAACATCTGTGAAAAGGATCAGCACTTACATCCATCCAGACAAGAACACATCCTATCACAGTGATGGAAGGGCTTGCACTCACATCTGACCTGGTAGGAACTGAATCCTACACCCTCGTCAGAATGGCCCCCAGTCCCTGACTGAGCTACCTGGTAACGGACCAGGTGCCTCCACTCTCCCTGAGAGTGGCAGTTTCCCTTACATCTGTCCTACTCAACAGAATGGCGTGCACTCACATATGACCTAGTAGGAACTGAATCCTACACCCTCGTCAGAATGGCCCCCAGTCCCTGACTGAGCTACCTGGTAACGGACTAGGTGCCTCCACTCTCCCTGAGAGTGGCAGTTTCCCTTACATCTGACCTGCTCGTCAAAATTGCCAACACTCACATCTGACATGGAAGGAACTAAATCCTTTAGCCATGAACAGAATGGTTTAGCCCTTACATCTGACCTGCTCGTCAGAATTGCTCTCTCAGTTCCTGACTGATTGTTCCTGGTAACTGACCAGGTGCCTCCATTCCTAGAATGGCAATCAGCACTCATATCTGACATGGAAGGAATTGAATCCTCTCACCATGACAAAATGGCTCAGCCCTTATATCTAACCTACTCGTCAGAATGGCTGTGGATCTCTAGCACTCATATCTGACATGGAAGGAACTGAATCCTCTCACCATGATAGAATGGCTCATCCCTTACATCTGACCTGCTCGTCAGAATGGCTTTGGGACTAATCACTTTCCCTTGGAGGAAACCTCGATCTAGAGAACACCAAGTCTCTCTCTGAAGTACTCGAACTTCAGCCTAGCCAATGGCTTCATCAATACATCAGCTATATGTTCCTCCGTCGCAACATACTAGAGCTTCACTACTCCTCTCTACACCATATCCCTGATATAGTGATACTTGATCTCGATATGCTTCGACTTGTCATGGAACACTGGATTCTCTGACAACTTCATGCAACTGTGGTTGTCACAATGTATACAAGTAGCATCCAACTGGAGATCAAATATATCAAACAGTAGCTTCCGCAGCCATACTGCCTCACAACTAGCTGAACAAGCTGTGACATACTCTGCGTCAGCTGTACTCAGTGCCACATAGGATTGCTTCCTGCTAAAACAAGAGATCACACCTGATCCCATACTGAAGAAACACCCTGAATTTTTTTTCCTATCGATGGCACTGCCTGCCCAATCTGAATCAACATAACCCTCCAGGTTAATCTTCTGATTCGCATTGTACTTGAGCCCATAATCAATTGTACCCCTGCATGCTTTGCAACCATCAGGTGAACATGTCTCAAATGTCTTCACAGCAAAGCAAATATCTGGTCTTGGGTACATCAAGGACCCAATCATCTATACATCATAGCATCAACCATCTCTGATGAAGCATCACTTAAAAACTTTAGGTTTGATGCCACAGGTGTGGTCATGCAGTCCATCATCCTGAACCTATTTAGGATCTCTACTGCATACTTCCCTTGTCCACACCTCCATTCCTAGAAAATAGTGCATCAACACATAACAGGAGCATCACTTGTCTTTCGCCTTCAACCTTGAAGCAAAGGTTGGAATCCACTTTACTCTCAGTAAAGCCTAGATTCATCAGTAATCTGCCCATCCTGTCATACCATGTTGAACCTCAAGATATTCTGTAGTCACTCCCTCTGAAGCGAAGCATCATACTCCCTTTGTCTTCTGTGCTCTATGCACTGAAAACATTCTGTACCGGAGTGACAAGTAGCTTCCTATGCTACTAATATTCTATGTGATCATCTAGTGTATAGACTTGCGTCTTCAACCTTGTAGAAAAGGTTAAGATCTTCATCAGGCTCATCATGTATGTGTTTCAACTCTTACTGGCTGCAAATGTCTCTTCGTAGTCTAGGCCTTCTTTTCGTGAGAAGCCTCATGCTACGAATCTTGCTTTGTATCCCACGATGTTTCCATCTACTGCATGATGGAACTATGAACTTCTCTTCAAGTCTCGATACTACGCCCTGACATCATTCTTCTTGAACTGGTCTTCCATTTCTTCTTAGTTACTTCTTTATGGTTGGAAGGTTTTGCATCAATGATGTCACTGCATTCATCATATTTATTCTTTGTCTTGAAATGTCGTCACTTGTTCTTCGGAACAAGTCTTCATTCTTCTTTGCTTGTAGGTGATTATGTATGCGATCTTTCCTACAAGTCAAATGCATTTTTATGGTTAGAAAATTTCATAAGGAATATTCATACTGGCAAATACTTATGCATAAATATATGATCATGCAACTACTTTAGCCAATACAACATTCATCCATATCTCAATAAAACTTTCTAGATGCCTTCCATCTCTACCAAGACAACATTGAGATTGTGCACTAATCCAATATGTCAGCAAAGAGGTTTCATTCTAGATAAGTAGCAATGGATAATTTGTATATCACCATCAGCTACTTACCCATCACATGCATATTAGTAGTATACTTTCGTTAATGCAAAAATCCTATCATGCATGATACATCAACTGAATATAAACAAATGCATCACAAAACAATATCATGAAATGACAATTGAATACTTATCTTTATTTGTTTCGTGGGTATACTCCTTCTTGAGCCTTCAACTTCATCGTATTCTTCATTCATGATAGCATCGTTTCTTATCCAAATGCTAGGATGGATAAGAAGTTCTTCAAGATTTGAGATCTTCATATTCCCCATCGATTGAGGGATCTTCTTTCGATGGTGAGAGCTTGATCTTCAATTGCTTCCATCTTCTCTTCTCTTCTTATGAGTCGAGCTTCTTCTTCTTCCCAGAGTCTACTGAAAGTAATCACTTCCTTTTGGAACACATTCCTTGAATGAATGAATTCCATGACCCTGGGAGGCCATTCAAGGTGGCCATCACCACTTCTGCATTCTTCACCTTTTCTTTTACCGCTTCAAGTTGTTCTTGATTTGAGAGACTCTTATGACTGCATGGTCTCTGCATTCTGGATCTTAACATTCTTCAACTAGTTTCTTAAGGTCATATTCTTCTTTCTGTTCTTTCCTTCAAATAGCTTGGTCAAGGAATCAAAACATCTTTGGTGTCTTTGGGGAGACACTTGTAATACAAGTTGATTCATGACTGAATCAGCAATGATCTTCTTGGCCTTGACCAAGTTCTTCTTGTGTAAGGCTTCTAGCCTTATCTCCCTCTGGAATTGGAACCTCTATACTCATGTAGGTGTCCAATCCATTTTCTTCAGAGAGATCAAATACTTCAATGCTTGGAGGTTGTGAACGTCACCAAGCTTATCATCAAACTGATGTGATAGATCACTTTGAAATGAGAACCTCAAATGAAAATAGCAAATGATTAGATCTTACCGATTTGAGGTGACCGTCCTGGTTCCGGAGCTGGCTGATCTAGGGTTTGTCACAGAAACCCTAATTTTCAGAACTTGGAATCTTTCAGATCTGATTATATAGAAAGATATATCTCTTCAAATGGAGCTGTCCAATGTACTCCTTTTCTGAAAACAGTGGAGGGAAGCTCCCGGAACAAGAAGCCCTAATTTTCAAATTTCTTTTGTAGCAATGCATGTTACTGTTTCTGTGATATCTCTGGAATTTATGCTCCTCTATGTCTGAAATTTTTTAATAAGGTAACCTCGCATGTTCCTGATCCAACACCACATGTTTCATCAGAATTGGTTTCACCATTTGGGATTTATGATGCTTTTACCCAGGTGACATGTTACAGGTCTGTTCAGAACAGCGAAGTTGTACGGCATGCCACGTGTCACTGGTTCATAATCTGAGTCTGATATTCACACCAACGAAATTAAAGTCCGTGAAATTTCTAGAAAATCTTCAGGAATTCCATTTGGACCTCTATATCCCAAGATATTGCAATTCTCCTCAAGTGTCCTGTTTAAGGATGAATTCTGGAAGAGGCTGGAACACTAACTGGGAGGGATCATATATCCCAGAATATAGCGAATCTAAGGCTTATTTTTGGACACAGTGTTCTTCAATATTTTATCTTCGGTCCCTATAGCTTTCATACTTTGATACTTCGTCAACCTCGGAATATAGTGACTGTACCAAAACTTATCAGTTTTAGTATTTAGGGTTTTTCAAGCTCGGGGTCAAACTAGGGTTTGACTTTCCCGTAGTTTCACCCAACCAAATTTATTGATATAGGTCTCTAAACTTCAGTTTTTATGAGGAGAACAATCCTATGCTGGTATCACTCAAAAATTCCTCTTCTGTACAAAGCCCTAATTTCTGCACCAAAAACTGAAAATGCTCAGAATCAAATTCCGCTTCGACAGAAAGATGCGCCCTTCAATGGAGATTCAACCTAGCATACTTTTGCTGATATATTGTGGAGAGAGACCCAAAAAATGAGAATCCCTAGCTTCTACAGCTGCACAATGTCTTCTTCTCAGGTTAGCTCTGATACCATGTTAGTTTTTCAACATTTAAGCTAGCATTATGTTAGGATCTTTACTGAGAGAATAACAAGTACAGCAATCAAACACAAGCACATCACAAGAGACAAGAGACACAAAGTTTTTTTATCAAGGAAACCATAAATGGAGAAAACCCCGCAACTTCCTCAAGATAGAATCACCACAAGATTTAAGACCCAAAAACAATAAGATGCACTCTCGACAGCAGTAGTCTTCTTCTTTTGTCTAGTCCCAGTATTTCCTTCCTCACTAATGCGCCACACTTGAGTGAGTGAGTGATGTGTTGTACAAGTGATAAATAGAGAGGCTCTCACTCTCTATTTATATTCTTCCATTCACTTGAAGTGCACTCCAACATGTCGTCCTCACTTAACAATTACTTACTAGAGCCGACATCTCTAGGAGTGTCTAATAACCCTAGTGCCCCACCACTTGTGGGGACTTTGCCTCCTCCGACCAATAGGAGGGTAACACAATGGTAGGGACTATTGCCCCAACTTACAATGACTCACCTAGGGTCGACTTCACTAGGATATTCTAATAACCCAAGGGCCCCATGACTATGGGGACTTTAACCCTTTATAAATAGGAGGGTTACCCACAATGACTTGACATGACTTTCTCATTATAGAAACTTCCCGATCGGAACATCGGGGCATGACATGACTCAAATACATTACAATACATCCTGGAATAAAAATCGGGTTACAATACATAATAAATACGGAGGAATACATTCCGAAGTTACAATTACATCAACATATACATCTCAAGACCATGGTGGTTTGTTTTGTTTCTTTTGTTTTAAGATTTGAAGACTTCTTTTGAGAGCGCCTCATTCTTACCCGTGCAACAAACCCTAGTTTCTCTACTCCTATTAGCATGGTCATAGGTTTCCCTTACCTTCCCCATACCACTCGTCCACTTTGCCTCGCCATGAGGATTGTTATGTCAGTATGGTGTAGTAGCAGGGTCGCGACCAGACGAGCATTTCCTCATTTGTGCCATGCCATGTTCTCATCATTAACGTACAAGTAGAGGGGTTATCATCATCGGCCGAGGCTTTTTTGGGAGTTTCTCTGGCCATAACTTAAGTTAAAGACCCGTTGTTCTTGAAATTTTGAGCCAAAGAGGGATATCCCTTTGGTTCGAATAGAAAGGGTCATGGTTTTCTAGTCATAATATTAGGGAACCTTCGGATGTAGACTAAGGGTATTCGTTTAATCCTAGCACCTGAGAGGCCTGTTGCTCAGCTCTATTTAGTTGTGGCTTGGTTTTGACTTGATGTGTTGAAGCAGCCAGAGGTTTCTCCCTGGTGTCACGTAGTTTGTTGAAAATGTTTTAGGATGAGATGGTAAACTTTTGGCTAAAAATGACCACATACTATTTTGGTTGTGTTCAATCTTAGATTTAGTTGTTATATTTATCATACATGCATATTAGGAGCTTGAAATGGATCTAAGACATTGTTTGGTGTTTGATAGCCTCAATTTTTGTATAGCACCATTCCTAAAAAGGGAAATAAAAAGGTCTAGACTACAGGGGATGATCCAAAGGTGGAAATCGTGACAAATATGGATATTATCTACGAAGATACTAAATATTTCACTAGAGTCAAGACAGAGTTCAGATCGAGTCAAATCTATCAAATGATCAAGGACCAGGTTGTCCCAGATACTGGTTTAGAAGACATACCAATATATGCAAACATAAGGAAGTCATCTATCATGAAGGTGTCTACATGTCCAGAACTCTTCCCACGTGCCGAAGTAATCGGCTGGATTCTTCCAAGGGAATTTAGAACTAAGATGATTCTATCAAAATTTAATGGACAAGGTTTTGCTAGCTACATCTCAACATATGTAGCTCAAGTGTGTAAGCTACCTATAGCTTAGATCTATTTGACAGAAAAGTAGATGAAGGAGCTAGAATTGGATGTTTTCGATTGTGTAAGGAAAATGATGATTCATGGGAAGCAGTTCCGCACAAAACCTTCTGGATAATATGAGACTACAAACTTACCTGCCCCATACCAACTTATATCTTTCATGTTAAACTATATTTTTGGTGGAACTAATACAAATTTTTATAAGATAAGTTGGGTACCAGTGATTTATTTTGTAGCTACAAGGGGTACCATCTTCAACTGGGTTGATATAGTAGCAAACAGTTTATCATCATGTTTAAGTGCAACACTTGGAGGTTTTACACAGAGGAATTCAGAGTTCTATATGAGTTTGTTCCTAATTGATTTCATTTTTTGCACCCACTAGTTCTCAGCACTCAATTGCAAATGGGATAAGACCAAAACCCATGTATATTGTGCATATCATATTTTTTTGCGCACACAAGTATTACAGTTTCTACAAGAGTATCTGTGAGGATTTCCTAATGCCACTTTACAAGCTTATATTCCCTATAGAATGTAATTGCATGTCTAAAGAGACGTTGGATATAGTAAGATAGAATGGGCATTATTATCTCTCTGAAGAAGGTTTATACTTAAGGATGTTTGGAGGATCTAAAGCACCTTATTTGTTACCTAAGTATGACACTGACTACGTTATTCATAAAGAGGTGGTAAGAAAGATCTACATATATGCGATCGATAATTTCTTATTTGATATGAAAAAATATGTATACCCACCACTACCTTTCTGCATAGGTAGCTACAAGTTTACTAGAGTAAAAAGTGCACCAGATTTTGTGAAAGAATTAGAATACTTTCACTTTGGAGAAAAATGTTTTCACAGGAATGATTCAGAGGAAAATATTGTGAATTATTGTTCGTCAGTAGGAGTGCATTTTGAATACACAAATTACTGGGATAAAGATGCAGAGATATTCCTCTATTCCTACAACATGACAGGCTTAAGCAGAAGATTCAAAAATAAAATAAGGACTCTGGGAGGAAAAGGAAGCGGTAGCAGTATTGCTAAACAAAAAAACAAAGAAGAAGAAGCTGTAAGAAAAAGGGAAGAGGAATACCACAGGTTTTTATAGGAAGCAGAGCAGAGATTAGTAGAGGAAGAAAAGTTGCAGAAAGAGAAAGAAGAGAATAGGTTGTGGGAGGACAGTGAAATAATCCAAAAGGAAGCGGTTGATTAAGTAAGAGAAGAAGCAGAAAAAGTAGACGAAGAGCTTAAGAGAAAGGAGCAGGAAAACTGAGACCAAGAGGATCAAGAACAAGACCAAGGCCATAGTATTCCAATCGATTCGTGTGTTCCATCAAGTAGCACGATGACAAAAAATATATCTCCCTCAATAGAGCTTGAATTAATACCTTTCATTCCATCCTATGAGAAAGCAGTGGCCGACCTTATTACGATTTTCTTTGATAAAAACAAGAAGAGTATTGTGATGAGATCAAAGAAAAGGGTGGATGCGGGAGATCAATCTATAGAGATTATGGTAATAGAGAAGACAGTTTTTCATGGGACAAATAAAGATCCTAAAATCCTTCTGATGGAAGGTGTAGCATTAGCTCTCGCCAATGCAGATAATGTTGGAAAATTGGTTGATGATATTGATCAGTATAAGGAGAAAATGTCCCAAATGAAGGAAACCCTAAGGAAAGAAAGAGGAGAAGGGAAAAGCCTAAAAAGGAAGCATGCTGACATTCTTACAGAGTTGGAGAGACTTAAAGAAGCATATCAAATTTTAGAATCAGAAAAAGATGCCTTAGTATTGTCAGAAAACATCATTGAAGGAGAGAAAAAGGACCTTGAGAGAAAGTTTTTAGAGTTATAGAATAAGAAATACACATTCGAAAAAAGAGTAGAAGAATTAGAAATTCATAATAGTTTGCTTGATAAGCAACTCAAAGTGGAGAATGAAAAACAACTTGATATTGCTCCTTTTCGTAATCAAGCATCTTTGCTACAAAAGGAAATAAATCAGATTCTATTGAAGTTAGTAGGAGAGATGTATAGAGTTAAGCATATTGAGGCTATATTGAAAGAGATAACACACAGCTCATCAAATTTCAGGAAGAAGTTATCAAAAGTTGAAAAACTTGTGCATAACAAACTAACTTGGATAGGATCCAACTCAAACTTCCCAGCAAACATGCCTCAGAAAACTGCAGGAGGTCTAAAGATGGAATTGGCAATATTAAATTTCAGCTGCAAATTAGTGGTAAGGTTGAACACATCCATTGATAAAAATTTGGAGAAGTGTATCGAGTTCTACAAATGAATGTGTTCAACCCACAATAAATGTTAGGTCTTACCAGATACTTAAGATAAAGACTTCCCATCCAGAGAGCAGCATTTAAAGAACCTTCAGGATAGGTTGCAGATAGTGGAATAAATCATAGCTAATATCGATTACATCAGTGAATAAGCCATTGTAATATTGTTTGTTCAAGTTTCGATCCACAAGAATCTGTTTGAGGAGTTACTGATACAGAATGCACCTAAAGTAAGGGAGATAGAATCCTAGTTGTCCAAGCATGAAATAGTTGCACATGTGCTGGACCTAGCTGAATATCGAATCATTAATGAATAGGCTCAAGCATGGGATGTTTTCATTAAGAAAATTAACCGGGCCCACTTAGGTTGTTTTGTTTTATTCACAAGTGGAGAATTTCATGTATTTTATTTATTTATTTTATTTTCCTAGTGAGCGCACTAGAGGACGGAATTTTGTAAAAGAAGATTAGGGAAGCCCAAAGGGCATGGATAACCAAAACTCATTTTGTAAATGTATAAGTAAAGGAAGAGTAGAATAGATAGAGGACTTTTTTTGGCTCTCCTGTGCCAAAACTTTTTGTAAGGAGAACTACTTCCTTTTATAATAAGGAGGAATGAAATTTTGCTGGAGAGAAGACTGCATGAGTTTCAAAGCATGTTGTGTAGATCATTGAATGAGGAATTATTTCTTTTTTAGCATGTTTTACAATTTGTGACATCGTTCTAAACCTGCTGAACTATTTCTATGTTATGAATGATTTCATTTTATGTTATGAATCTTATGCAATAAATGAGTGATGAATTCTTTAACTTCACAAAGCTATCTTTGTGTTATATCTCTGGTGTGTTTATGTATTCAGAATTTGTCGGCTATCTGTAAAATTCAATATGCAAACAATGTAGTAATTTATTCATATTAGTGTTAATATTGCTCCCTAGGGATAGTTAGAGTAAGTTTAGAATAGATTAGTTGTTCTTTTCTTTTGTAGAGTAACTGTGGGGCAGGAGCAGTAAGACAGAGGGAATAGCTGTGCATATCTAGTGAGGTTCTTACCCACTATCACTTGCATTTAGTTTATGCACTTGTATATCATCCATAAAACATAAATTACATAAATGGTGAATCGAGACGCAACCAGTAAAATAGATTAATTAATTGTACGATAGTTGGGCCGTTAACTGGACAGATTCCCAATTCCAAATGATAAACGATCTAATTGGGAATGGTTATTGGGGATAATCTCTATTGTCAGTACTTAAAATTTTCTAGGAATCACTAGGTCAATGATAGGCTCCTTCGGGATACCAAACTGGGTGATAATCTAATTGAATACAAAATGTGCAGTTGTCTCGCCGTCGTCTTTAATAGTGGTCATAGCATCTGCCCATTTCGTGAAGTATTCAACAAACACTATAATGTGATGGTGCCCCCCAGCCAAAGCTGGGTTTCAATCCATAAAATTGACCCCCCACTTGGTGAAGGGACTAACGGTGTTAATCCGATGCGAGCGTATATTCTGTGCAAACACCTAGAAAGGATGGCACAACTTTATAGCATTACAAAAATATTTAAAAATGAACGGAAAAAAATATCCTTCTCTCAAAATATTTTGAGCTATAGAAAGCCCCAATAAATGACCACCACACGCCCCTCCATGGCAATCATTCAACACAACCTCAGCCTCTTTGTGAGTTAAGTATTGATGCAAAATGAAATCAACCTGATGGCGATACAAAGTGTTATCCATAATGAGGTAATTCTTCGCTACATGACATAGTCGTCGACGCTCATCTCGTGAGAGGTGAGAAGGAACCTTAAAGGTTTGCAAGTAGACAATAATGTCCCCATACCATGGGTCCTCAGTCGAAATGAGAAAAATGTGCTTATAAATGAAAGAGTCCTCATCAACCTCTCACTCATCCAAACTAGGAAAATCAAATATGAGCTCAACAAAAATTAACGACTTCTTCAATTTTGCCGAAACAAAATCTAATTCGAATTCTTGCAATATCACAATATATTTATTTTACTTTCCCCCTATCATCCCTCTAGTGAGGATGAATTGAAATTGATTAATGTGAGCCACAACCAAAGTTTGGCAAAGAAGGATATAATTCCTCAAACACTGGTCCGCATGGATGGTAGCTGAGGCCAACTTCTCGACATGGGTATAACGAAGCTCCACATCATTAAGATTTCGGCTAATATAGTAGATGACATGCTCATGAAGCTCCTCATCCTCTTGAACCAATACCATACCAATCGTATCTTCAGATGTGACCACATATATCAAAAAATCATGGCTATAGTTGCGTGGACTAAGCACAGGGGCCGTTTCCAGGGCTCTCTTCAAAGCATTGAAAGACTCCTAGGCTCGATCATCCCTGATAAATTATGTGTCTTTCTTCAACAAACACATGAATCATTTAGTCAAATTGGAAAAAATGACCACGAATCTTCGCAAGAAGTTCGTCATGCCTTGCAAACATTGAATATGTCGAATATTACATGGGGGAAACAAATGAAGTATTGCCTCAACCTTCAAAGGATCGACCCTTATACCCTCCTTGGAAACAATGAACCCTAGTAAGCGACCAACCTTCACGCAAAAGATGCACTCATGAGGATTTAACCGAATTTGATAACGATGGCATCTTTCGAAAGCCAAACACAAATGATAAGGATGACACACCCTCATACGAGAATGAGTAGCTAAGTCATCCAAATAAACATCAATTATATTTTTAAGATCATGAAAGGTGAATGTTATAGCCTGTTGAAATGTATCTTTAGCGTTTTAAGGCCGAAGGGCATCTTCCGATATGAAAATGTAACCTAAGGACAAATGAAAGAAGTCTTATGTTGGTCCTTGGGTTTAATATGGATTTGATTATATCCTGAAAATCCATGCATAAAGGAAAAAACTTTGTTCCCTGCACACTCATCCAAAATATGATCAAGAAATGGTGTGGGGAAGTTATCCTTAGGACAGGATCGATTCAATTCTCTGAAATCAGTGCATACATGGATCCTTCCATTATTCTTATCCACCAGAACATGGTTTGAAACCTATTATGTCAAGGGAATGGGATAGATGAAGCCAACTTTGATCAACTTCTCTATCTCTTCCTTAATACGGGGTGCTTTTCTAGGATTCATCACACACAAACGTTGTCGAATAGGTTTAGCACTTGGATAGGTTTTAATTTCATGTTCGACAATGTGAGGGTCAATTCCCAACATTTCCTCATACAACCAAGAGAACACATCTCAGAATTATTTACAAATATCAGTGTATTCTCTAACCTCATCGGGGTAACAATCCACACCAATGTACATAACCACTTATACTATGAAACGAGAACTATATACTATGAACGAGAACTCTACCCATAAAAACGATGATTTTTGCAAAAAAAACACCAAAAACACCCCCCAAATAGAAAAGTGTTGATACCAGTATACAAGTTTTTTTTTAGGGTAAAAAATAGAGCCATGGACTAAACATCCCATATTGTTGTTTAACAAAACTTTAAAATCAACCTTAAATTGGAAAAAAAGAAAAATTCTTGAAGAGATAAATTACAACTTTCTAGAAAATTGCATATTAAAGAAAAAACAAATTTCTCTAATAATTTCACCATTATAACCATATAGAAACAAAGAAATTATGATGTGATTCATAATGAGATAATATATTAGACCATACAAGAACAAATGGTTCATATAAATATTCAAAAACTCCTCTAGAGTTC